>JAJPGS010001266.1:0-265000 GCA_028654335.1 Alnus rubra
ACTTTTTATGATTTTCTTAAAAAAATTTCTAAAATTTAAGAAATAGACTTCTTGTAAGGAAGCCGGTGTGAATAGCCTTACAATAATTAGGCCGGAAGGCACCTCCCTAGAATCTAGATAATGAAGATGTCCAAGAAGCGGAAGTAGTGGCAGTGTCGGTAGGTGCAAGCCTGGCAATATAATTCATAAACTCAGAGAGCCCTACTGCAATCATTGTACGGTTGTACCGCTTTCCAACCCCACCCCCCCCCCCCCCCATGTACAGTGCCTGGAGCGGTGCCCCCCCCCCCCATGCACAGCGCCTGGAGAGGTCCTAGCTGCCAGCAACTCAGCCAGGGAAGAATAATCACGTTTTTATGACGTTTAAATAACACCCGATAAAAGAGAATTTGATCTTAATTTTAACCTTCTTCTGTTATACGGTCATAGCCCTAGGATTTTACAATATAAATGCAAAATTCCTTTTTGGGGTTTCAATTATGTTGTATTTTTCGCTTATTGGTAAATTATGGCCGTAGTCAAATTTTGTGCTAGATTCTATGCTCGCTAATCAGCTGCCTAATTACCCTCGCCAAACTCTTTTGCCTCTATGAGCCCTTTTTCAATTTTTTTTTTTTTATTATTTTTTTAAAAAAATATCCTTAGCAAAAAAACTTAGGTCACAATTCTGTGGACCTGTGGTCCTCATACTAGGCTCAATTATTTTCTAGTGGTAGGCTTTCTCTGCACAACCCATATTTTGGGGCTTCGGCGCCTCACATTTTAGTGTATATAATAATATCTTATCACGTAAATAATTTAATATCATGTATATAAATTCCGACGATAAAATAGTTTATTTTTCATTTGAAATGGAAAATATATATGTTTAACAAAAAGAAATGATCTCAACCGTCATAATATTGATTATTGAAGTATATTTTATGAGTTGAGATCGCGTGAAACATTTAAGATATTGAACGTGATAAAATGACATTAATATGGGTTATTCATTTTAAATAAACAATCCAAATTTTATTGTGTCATAATTAATATTAACAACCTCACCATTTCATTATATCAAAATCATGACTGATTTTGATATGAACCATTCGATTTGTGGTATGCCTAAGGGTTGTTCCTCGTTATCTTTTGTCACAATCCCAAGTTCCCAACAATACCCGGCTTTAGGGCCGATTTGGATTTGGATTTAAAAATAAAACGTGATTTAAAAATAATAATTTTAAAATAAACGATTTGAAAACATAATTTTAAAAATGTTATTAAGCATTTAACAAAATCGTATTTTGCCTTTTAAACTTGCAGTTTAGCCTTTAAAATTTGTGCGTTTTCAAAAACATACCTAATTGCCTGCGACTTAAAAATGCAAATTTTTTTTTACGTTTTTAAATTGTAATTTTTTAAAAAGCGCAATCACAAACGATCAATTTTCTGCAATTTAATTTAAAATCGCATTTTTTGTATACAAAATCGTAATGTCAAACGCACTCTTATTTAACAACATTATTTTTTTTTCTTTTTTCAAACAAATACATTAACAAACAATTCAAAACACTAACAAAATACTTAAAATTACTTTTATTTTTATATCACGTGAGAACATTTTTTTACACAAAAACATTTAAAAGAAAAAAAAAACCAATTTTAAAAATCAATAACAATGCTATCCTTTTCAATCTTCGTTCTTTGTGCATAAAGACAAAAAGACCGCCCCTGATTGCCCTACAATCCTTCCTTTGTATCCAACAACTTCAAGTTCATATATGGCGGATTCCAGCACGTACGTGTCCAAGCTACATCCAGCAATCGATCACTCTTTAGCAAGAGAATTGCGGGCAGGCTCCACCATTAATATCTATGGCCAGTGCTTAACTACCACCTTTCACGGCGCCTAGCCATCATCAAAAGGAGGAGCTTCTCTTCTCCGGCGACCCCAAATTCGCTCTCCACGGTGAGATAATGATGATCATTCTAGTGCTGTTTTTCGCATTGTTAATTGGCTTTCTTGTCTTCTTTCTGTATACAAAGCGCTCTGATCGATCACGATCATGCCCTCCCCAATTAAGCATGGCCCCGGCCTCCTAGATCGACCATGATTAATTAATTGAGCCATGATGAGTCATATCCATGATGGGTCACGTACAATTTGCAGCATCCATATGAGGAGGAATATTATTTCATTATTGCTTAGAGCATCCAGATGGGTCATATCCATGATGGTGCTCAATCTTGAAAACTGGCTAGTTAAAATAATAAAACTAGATTTTTTTTTTGTTTGTTTGTTTGTTAAAATTTAGTTAAATTATGAAGAGCTCACTAGGAATTAAAGCTCGCTTTCTGTGTGTATTTTATATTGCTGCTATATATAGTCCCACCATGTCAATCATATTGATTCCTTATGAGATAATCAGAGAGACTTGTACACTGATTATGTGAATCATTCATCCGGTGCTCATAATTATTTTTTTTTTTTTTTAAAGGAATCATTCTGCAACAAAAAAATAGCTAGTAGATGTGATCCAGTAGATTTCACATTCATGAAATTACTTTTATACGTGCCTTGCAATTTCCAAAGGAATCTATATATATATATATATATATATATATATAGATAGATAAAATAGATTTCTTCCCCACCTACTAATATATAGTTCAAGAGGGTTTTGGTAAAAAGAGTAATTGGCACTTTAAATTGGTTGAAGTCCGTTTGATTTAGTGATTTTAAAACGTGTGGTTTAGCCTGCATTTTTAAACCATGATTATTTTAAAAATCAAGTTTTTAAACCGCATTCCATTGTATGTGACACAAAAATGTAGATTTTTTACATATTATATATATATATAGTGGTTTTAAAACATGTCATTTAGCCTGTATTTTTTAAAACATGATTTTTTTTTTTTTAAAAAAAAAAAAAAAAAAAAAGGTTTCCAAACCTCACTCCTTTATCTGCTGCATGAAAATGTGGATTTTTCCACATGCATTTATACAATAATTTAGAATGACCAATAATCTATCATCATCAAGAATATTCAATTCATTTCCTTCTCCTAACTAATTAATAACTTGGAAAGTACATACACATATTTTTTTCCCTATATATATATATATATATATATATATATATATATATATATATATATATATATATATACTTTTATAATTAAGCTCAACAGCTCACTGTTGTCAAAGACTTGCCATTGTTGATGTCCAAAATCAAGCATAGTTTTCCTTCTCTTTTTTCTCCTGTGTATACAAATCATTCTTCACGCCTCATGGTATTATGTTCCTATTTGCATTGACCGAGCCATCAGGTGTAAGCCCGTCTAGCTCAGTTGGTAGAGCGCAAGGCTCTTAACCTTGTGGTCGTGGGTTCGAGCCCCACGGTGGGCGACATGTTTAGACAATTTTGGAACAATTTTTTTTTCCTGTTGGCGACTTATAGGACACTACTTTTCAGTTTTCACGCTACAAAACAGTCATTTTCGTCTCAATAAACAGATGTCGTAACGACATATTTTCGTTTCATCACCGAAATTTAATTAAGACGAAACATATAGCTACCGTCGCCTCAACATTGCGTTGAAATCTCGTTTCACGACCTATCAAACTGGCGCCTTAATTTTGATGACTTATTAAGGCGCTACTAACACACTTTGTCGCCCCCATAAGGTGAATTAATTCATGTAACAACATAGTTTGGCAAAAGCACAAAACTTTTTTTTTTTTTTCCCTCTCTCTCACTAATCGGAGGAGTCGTTTGCTGCAAACTATGATACTTCAGATTTTCAGAGTGTTTCCTTTATTATCCAAAAATTGAAAATTCTTAACAAAAAAATTATATGCAAAGAGGTTTTCATATGATTTGCATAATATAATTTTAGTTTGTAGTTCATGATTTGATCGATCCGTTCACAAGATACTATTGGACGCACCAAAATTATATATGCGACATCATACATAAACAAAGGTTCGAGTACTAATACAGTTTTTACTGTAATTTATTTTCAAACTAATGTGGTAGTCCACGTGAGTTAAATTTTTTTAGCAAATTAAAGAGTAAAACTATGCTGAAAGCTAGTGAATTAAGTTTCTCATATTCATGCTAGCTTCACTATGGAGGGGCTCGATGCTGCAATCACAACCTAGAAATTTTTTCAAAGTATATGCTGGGGTTATAGCCTTTTCGGTTTTGAAATTTTTTCTTAAAATATTTCTATATTATATATATTTTTTGACCTATTTAATCCCTAACAAAATTAAGCTTAATCTTTCATTCATGCTCTGAGCTCTGATGAGAGATTTCAGTTCGGTGTGATCTTGCTGTAATTGTGACTATGTTTTTTAAAAATAAAAACAAAAAATTGCATGACGTCTTAAGTGAAAATTCAAAGGTAATTAATGCATGTGCATGTTTCATTACTTGGGTTAATTAAGGAACTCTAATATTGTAAGATAGGGTTCCGTTGATTAATCTAACAAACATTTTTATCGTATCTCTGACAAATTAAAGTATTTTATAATTAATTAATGTCTCTGAGCGAATAATTTCTAGATAAATAAAAAATAATAATAATATGCATGAGATTATATCTTCATCAGCTAGATTCCAGGCGAATGATGCTATTTGCAATATCTTAGAAGTAAACTATAGCGATGACTTGGTCAAAGAAATCAGCTAGCTGTTATTGACCCCCCTTCTTCCCATTGAAAAATTAAGTCAAACTGAGTACTCTTGTCCAAGCAAACGATCTCAACTCCAATTAAAATGGCCGAGTTAGTGATTATCAATTTTTTTTTTTTTAATTTTTAGGAAAAAAAAGAAAAGAAAGAATGTTGAATTAAAAATTCTTACCAAATATTTATGAGTGTTACTTGGAATATTATGATTTTTCCTATAAGTCACTTATAAATTGGCGTGACAGTCTATTTGACACTTATCACGTCATCTGTTAAATAATTAAATGTAATTATTGCTGATATTTCCGTGTTTGTTTTTTAAAAAGAATATGGTATATATATATATATATATATATATATATATATATATATATATATATATATATATATATATATATATATATATATCTTGCTTTATAAGTGCAATCTACCAAGGGTGTTAATTAGGAGTTGGGAGGACACTAGTTCAGCGGATGGTTAATTTGTACATGTGGGTGAGTATGTGACACTTAATATCAGCCATTAAATAATTAAATTTGATTGTAATCGATGTGACAATGTCAAGCGGATTGCCATGCAATTTATAAGGAATTATAGTAAAAGTTGTACGTAGCACTCCAAGCAGTTTTCAATATTTATACTAAGGTAATTCAACTAGATATGGCATTGTCATATAATTAAGAAGGCTAAGATCGATCAAATCCAGCCTTCCCACAAATTGAGAGATTTAAGAAATTCAGGAATTCGTGAAATACGTTCTCTTCTAGAGCTAATAGGTTCAATAAAGGAAATTAAATTTCATTGCTATGAATAGGTTATTGCCATAACAATTTATATATATATATATATATACAAAACTTTTCACACTGACTTCAGTAATAATTAGAATTGAAGCATATGAAGTTTTTCATCACGTGTATATATATAAAGATTACTACTGTACGTGAATCCCGATCGATCATTACGTACGTACATACTCAAATATTTGTGTGTAATATATATGACAATTAAATATCAATTTTTATCAAAACAAAGATAATCACAACGTACGTTAACATCCACGGTTCAAAATGATTCGAAGCATTCAATGTAATAATATTTAAACTGATATATGATCATAAAACTAGTCCTGCAACGACCCTCACCGTATATATTGCGGACGATTACACGCAAATTAAGCTCCATCAGTGGCTTGATTAAGCCTTATATCTGGTCATGATCAATTGATTCTTCTCTAAAAAGTTTTCCTCCAGTACCATTGAATAGCTAGGGTTAATTAAGAATGTTTACAAAAGGGAACAATATTTATTAAGAATAAATAACATGGATTTTGAGGTACGTACAGTGATTATTATTAATATTTTTGTCGCTAATCTTTCTTCAAATATATATAAGTATATATATATATATATGGATCTCAAATAAGCAAACTTTACGTACATTGTTTTTGAGCCTCGTTAAAACTCATTGCTCTATCCCCAATTTGCACTTTGCTACACCTGCTGGAGTTTCAGACATATGATGAAGTAGATTTTGGACGGCTGAACTAGCGAAGGGTCGTTGAAGTAGATTTTTGAACTGTCGAACTTGCGATGGGCCAGCTGCAAAACAAAGGAAAATCACTCTCTTTCTCTCCCTTATGAACTCTCTGTTTAATTAGCTCTCTCCTACAAATACCCTACCCTTTCGATCGGCATCATCCCTATAGCTTTTTTTTTCTTTTTTTTTTTTTTTACAGGTGACCCGTAACGAGTTCGGCAGTCCAAAAATCTGCTTTAACAAGACCAAACACTAGGTTCTTATACCTGACGCCTGTTTGCTGATAACAATTAGAACCAGATATTTATAACCTTTTACCCATGTAGCAAAAACCAAGCATCATAAGATGTAAGGGACATCTGTTGATATATATATACTGCATGTACTCGAGGCAGAATGAGCTAAGAAACAAGTGTATATAAAACATAACAAAAAACAAATTGGCGGCTAGCTACTAATTTGTATGATGGTTCAAGACAATCATAAAATGCATTTATTTCGGGCGAGTACCTCAAGATCTCACTTAGAATTGTCTCATTCATATAGTCAGATCCAGAGTACTTGTCCTTTTTTCTTGCTTCTTAGCAATATCGTCGGGGCCTTCCTTCAAACTGGTAAGGCTCGAGGATGATTGTGAGTACATTGAGAGGGAGAGATTACTATCAACAACTTCATGATTCCTCGAAGTTAGCCTAAGAGATAGATCCAAATCCAGCTGCTCGCAATCCAACGCCTTCCTTTTGAATGTCTTCCACTCTTGTACATTACTTGTTTTGTTCAAATCTGGACCCACATTACGCTCTTGATCAACTTCAGCTTGAAGACGGGTGACAGGGTTAAGATGATGATCATGATCAGTAGGAGTTAATCTGGGTTGAGCGTGCAAAGATTCATGTTTGTGAAGTGATTGCAAATTTAAACCATCTTTGATCACTTCATGGGTTCTCCAAGCTGATTGTTGAGCACCCAAAGTAGAATTTCCCGTACGGAAATTGTAATTGGCCCTATTAACGCTATAGTTGCTACCAAAGAACCTGTCACCCACCGTGCCGTAAAATCCACCACCGGAGGTTGAGCTACGGCCGGCAGGAAAACCCAACAAGTTTCCATAAGCACTCGTCCAAGAAGCATCTCCAAATCTATATCTAGGAAAAATAAAAATAAAAAACCAAATTCATTAAAAAGATCGAAAGAATTAAAAAAGAGAAACAAAAACTTGTTCTAGGGTTAAGTCTTACCGGTAATTGGAATTGTGGGTGGGGTTATACCCTTGAAGCATGGGAAGTTGGCTGAGGTTATAAATATTGCGATCTCCACTTTCCGCAAGATGCCTATGATCGGCTAATACTGTCATGTGAAGAACGTTTTTTTCGCATCATGAACTGATAAAGAAAACCTTTCTTTTTTTCTTTTTTTCTTTTTTCTTTTTTCTTTTTTCTTTTTTCTTTTTTCTTTTTTCTTTTTTCTTTTTTCTTTTTTCTTTTTTCTTTTTTCTTTTTTCGTTTTTCGTTTTTCGTTTTTCGTGTTGATCAGAAGAAAAAGTTGAGAATTAATGGAAATTTTGGTGTACCTTGGCCTGGATCGTCGACCTTCTTGCTTCTGTACATCTAGTGAAAATACCCAAGTGCAAATACATGGAAAATTATATTAGAAAGAGAGAATTATTCCTTCCCATGATCAATAAACAAAAGCATTTACATAAGTTCATAAATTATATATGGGATGGATGGATGATATATATATTTACCTGTAAATGGCTCTTGACATGTGCAATACTTAGCCCTTTGATGTTCATCAGCTGAAGAACCATCTTTGGTGTGGCTCCTATATACACCGAAAGAATTAAGACTTCAAATTAATTGCCATGTTTAGATAATTTCTTGGGTATATATATATAAAAAAAAAAAAAAATAGTAGATATCGTAGAAACTCACTATCATGTCCACCAAGTTTTTCAACAGCATGAATAAAACGAAGATGAAGATCAGGAGTCCACCGGAGCCTAGGCATCTTGGATCTAACATAAGGACGCACCGATGACTTCTTCTCGCTCTCTTCCACCGTGCTGTTGCTTGAGCTTCCTCCATTTCTAGGCTTACGTTCATCATCATTCTCCCCGCCGCTCTCGCTTCCCTCCTCATTTTGGCTGGAGAGACTTATCTTTGAACTCTCAGAGCCACCGCTTCCCTCCATTCGATCTTTCTGGTTAATTTCTTCTTCCTTTGCTTTCTCCAAGCTAGTACGAATTAATTAACACTAGAAGGAATAATTAGGGATTAGAGCCCTTTGGGAGCTAGCTGAGAGATGAACTTTGTCATCTACTTTCTCGATCTCTTCTTTTCTCCTCCCCCATGCTGGGACTTAATTAGATCTTAGCAAGAAATTAACATATCTATCTTACCAGTACGGACTTAGCTAGGCGAAAAGATGAGCTACACTTCTATCTACCCAGATGGGAATGCAAACCCTATATCTTGACCTGCAATTCTCTCTCTCTCTATTTACAAAATGTATGAATGGCCATACATATACAAATGCATGCGATGTTATGTGATGATCCATGTATGCGTGGGGTATGAATGGATGTCATATGACGCAAGATATATATATACTTTGGCTCATGTGAGTCCAAATCTTTTACGATTAGAAGGCATCTCTCGTGTAGACCAAACCCCTTGACCAGGAAAAACAATAGGCGTGGATTGGTGGAACCAATCCCCACCTTGTACTATTTTCCCAGACATAGTAAAATAAATGAAAGAGTATTTATCAGACAAGTACGTTTTACTTTGCTCACCAAGGATTAAGAGTAAATAATATATATCTTCATTAACTTGGCGAAGCTAGCTAGTCTTTTAACACCTTTATCTTGTTTTATTTGCTATTAGAGATAATTTACCCAGCCATATTAATTCCATCAATATAATCCAGATAAACACAAAATATGGAATGTTGCACAGGCAAGTGAATCAAACTATCTAAAGATGTTTAATTACACCGATATATATATATATATATAGGCAAAAAATGTAACAATTTACAAGAATCTCACCGTAGAAGTTGTATATTACGTACTTACATGAATTTTTAATACAAAGTATGTGTATGTAACATTTTAGTCTCATATTGAAAAGATGAATAGTTTATATAGATTAATTAATTATTGAATGGATTATATATAAATTAAGTCATTCATAGGTTTTAAGTCTTACATTAGTTCCTTACTAAGTGAGCTAGTCTAAACTTTATAAATGATTTTAAAGAACTTCAATTGCAACTTGACTAGTTTTTTTTTCGAGTAATAGTGCATACGTAGCTATTGTTTTTCTTGGGCCATTACAAATAATATTAGAGAACCTTAGTAACATTATGTGGTACTAAAACATTGCATAACGGGGCCTTAACGAGAACATTAAAAATTTAAGAGGCTAGGGAGATTGTACGTATGATCATCTCAGACATATAGTAAGACTCGATTAGTATATATATTGAGTTGCTACCAGTAACTCTAGGTGGTTGGTGGTTGATGCATGTGTGCTTGTGTGATGCTCTGTTGTGTCTGATTCAGACTCAAACTTTAAAAATGAGAATGAGATTTGCCTTTCGTCGGGAATCACGGGCTTTGTTCCTCCTCGAGGATTTTTGAGAGTTGGGGCTTCTTCATGCCATGGCACCAGCTTTTAGGGTAATAATTACCATCCTGTTTTTTTTTTTTTCTTCATAAAAAGGAAAAATAAAACACTCGAAATGTAGTTGATTGGGAATAAAATTAAGAATGAGTATTGTTGAATAATACTAGCTAAGTTCCCTCTCAAACTATCCAAAATTTTAAAAATAGGAGGCCACCCTCTGATTCCATCCCTACTTATAACCAAGTTGTGATATATAAAGTCTGGGATATTCTTTGTTATAGTTATATAAAAAAGAGGGGAAAAAAAAGTTACCTTATTAACCATGGAGTTTTTAGTCAACAATAGGAAAATGTTATTTACTATAGTAGATGGGGGAAAAGATAGTAGTCACTAATTAAACCATGTTGGTTCGAGTGGTGAAAAGGCCATGAACTTGGTGGCATATATGGTCCCTAATAAGATATAAGGTTCGAATCTCTTTGGTACAAACAATTTTTTGAAACCAAGCTCGCGGCAAAGACGAGTCTTGCCCAAGCCATGTGACATAACATATATAAGTGAAAAAAAAAAAAAAAAAAGTAACAAACTTTCAGGTAAATTAATATTTAATTGTTTAGTTTGTAAAGAATTTATCCTAACAACAACGACCTTAATTAACTTACTTGTTGGCAACATCTTGGTTCTATCGGTCAAGCCAAGGTGATGGGTGTCAAGCATGAACCATCTTATGATCCAGATTAAATTTTACAACAATATTTAACGATGTATATGTTACGTACATTTTCATGTCATTTAAATTTTTTAAATAATATATATAACACTATATGCGCCATTAAATACTATAAAATCTAGTCTAAACAATCAAGAAATGGTTACTTTCCGTTTTGCTTGAAAGGATATATATATATATATCCTATATACCCCACGAAAAGTCTCCTTCCCGCGTGCATAATGAATCAGATTCACCAGCTCTGAAATTAATATAGGAGTCATACTTTTAAGTTGCAACTTAATTAGGGGGAAAAAAAAAAGTTGCAACTTTTGGCAGAGAAACTTTTGCTTTCCTCCCACGTGTATTGGCCTGGCCCTGGTGTCAAGAAACCGTGATTGAGATCATCAAGACATGTACAGGAGCTCTTTTCCTTTTAATCACGAAGTTCTTGAGAGCTGCCTATATTAGTTGTGCTGTGTGTGTATATATATATATATATATATATTTATTTATTACTCTACAATTATAATCAACCGTGATGTTGGTCACTGGCCAGTTAAGGTTACACTTTCCTTGTTCAAGTATATTTTTCTTTCAATGTTGGTCATGTCTGAACAAATTTTATATAGAAAATAATGTCTATCTATTAATTTTATTAAATATTAATTAAATGGTTAAGTTTTTAAGATAAGTAGTTATTTAACAAATTTATTATATCAAAGGTCTTGGTTTTAAACATTGTTTTCGTAATTTAAGTCATATTTTACTTGAATATTTCACATAATATGGCGCGCTCACATATTAAGGGAGAATATTAAAATATTAACTAAATGATCAAATTCATCATTATTTATCAACTTAAGCTTTCAAGATAAATGATTATCAATTCTGTCCTTATGTGTCTATGCGATTTCAATTTAGTCATCTTTAGGTTTTTAATTTCAATAATTAGGTCCTTAATTTTTCCATTGATTTTAAATAGGTTCATCCGTCAACTTTTCGTCAAATTAGTTAACGGCATGTATGTCATGTCAAATCAATTAATTAATGCCATGTAACTCTCGTTTGACATGTCATGTGTCAATTGTACATGCTACATAGTATAATTACTTTAAATTACAAAAATAACCTAAATAAGAATTTTTTTTTTATTTTTTTTTTTATATATAAAAAAAGGAACTTATTTAGGATATATTTGTAATTTAAAGTAATTATACCATGTAATACGTACAGTTGGCACATGACGTGCCAAACAAGAACCGCATAACAATAGGTTAACGGATGGACCTATTTGAAACTAAAGAAGAACCTAGCTAAAACACTAATTGTAGAAATTAAAAAGTTAGGAATTAAATTAATTAAAATAACAAGAAAATCTAAGAACTAAATATGAGTAGTACTTTTCCCACATATAATTCTTCCTTTTTACCAGAAAATTAAGAAAAGGTTACATGCTTCTGCCTAACTAGCTAGGCTTCCAAACACTAGTTTCTAGAGAGAACTTCCGTTCATCAAAAAGAAATGATACAGCAACACCAAATGGATGACGTATTCCTCAGAAAGACACCAAAATTTCCCCCATTAAAAACTGAGGTTGGTCTGAAAAGATTCACTCCAAACACCTAACCTGTGAGCTAGGTCAACGCCCAACAGCACTTCTGCTCCCTTTTTCTTTACATCTATATATTTTTTTATCCCATTATTTTAGCTGCATGAGAATACGTGAGCCTATTAATGCGGATCTTACGCATTATTTGAGAATGAGGATGTCTGTCGTCTTCTACAATTTCCTCTATTTACCTTAAACTATTCTCCAGAGAGTCGTGCATGCTTTCATGCCCACCATCTATGCATCAACAACATGATCATCCCATGACATGCGCCATGACATGCATGCATGTCAAAACTCGAAGAAGGTAGCTTCACATTAACTACTGCTCCAAGCCTCCATTGCTTCTTAATTTGGTAGATTAAAGGTATTAATTCCCATCTAATCCATGCTATATATTATAATACAAGGGACAATATGCCATGCAAATTTTATAACCTATAAGGAGACGGCCCGGAAGCTTAGAATATTGTAGACAGACATGCTTTCGTGAAAGTCCATGCGTTTTCTCTGACGATCGAGCACTGAATGTGTGGCAAACATTATATTTAAAAATTCCAGTGGAAATTAAACGGCCATCAGATTAGTGAGTTGAGAAGCAAAGAAGGTAATTACTTCCTCTTGCATTGCTTCGAAAATTACGGGTTAAATCCAAAGTTAACTCCTTTAAAAGTGTCGAAAATTCTCCCGTTAATCGATTTCTAGTTGGATTTCAGAGTTTTTCTGATGTAACATGCATGGTTCATCACAGTACCTCATAAATAAATTATGAGAATCAGAAGATTTATTTTCTTCTCGTTAATTAGCTCATATATATGGACTTCCCATCCAAATTAAATTATCAAGTTAAATAATATTTAATAAAGCATTAAACAATACCTACTGGTGTCTGCATTTTTTATAAAAGATAATGGATTCATATCTAACTCATATCTTATGCTTATTGTGTCAGCAAATGCATGGGGTCATGCCGAATTTCTTGGCTTATAATATTCTTATATTCAAGCACAATGTTTCGATTCACTTCAAGACATATGCATGGTTGGCAGAGTAATATTAATTAGTAAATCATGAAATATTTAATTCACGTCAAAGGTGAAAGTTGTCTTATTTTGATACAATATGCATCTATTGGGTCCCAGATTATAATGTTGCATCTTACCTATTTCCTTTCATTTGAATTCCAAAATTCTTTACAAATTCTTCCGACTATTATTATAATTATTATCGTAACTATTATTTGCTAAACATTCATCAATCTGTTTTATATATAGATATTCTTTTTATGCTTGCGTCAATCTTAATTAGAGTGCGTTTATCACTGTGATTTTAAAACAAATCACATAAAATGTATTGTTTGAGAATGTATTTTATTTTTATTTTTAAAAAAAAATGCGATTTAAAAATGTAACAAAATTTGCGTTTTCAAATCATAAGCAATGAGATGTATTTTTCAAAACGTACAATTTTAAAGATTAAATTGTAATTTTAAAGGTCAAAATGTATTTTTAAACAATAAAAAAAGGTTTTATATTTTAATCTCAAACGGACTCTAAGGCTTCGTCACATAACCTGATTAGAATAGCCACCAACAACCTATTTCCTTTTTTCTTTTTCTTTTGTGCTAAACCACCTACTAATTTCAAAATTACACTTATTGAATCAGCTGGTAATGATTATTATAGTAATTCAACCATTGAGTGAAGCATCTTCCAACCTAAATATATATCAACTCTAGTTTCATCATAAGATCACTCAATCGATCAAGTTATTGCCATTTGGATTATTATAATTTTTACTACAAATTTTTTGCAAATTAACGTGATTGTTCACGTGATGCTTATCACATCAATTACTAGATAATTAAATTTATTTGTCAAAATTTTATTAATTTATTTTTTCACAGCAATCTTGTGGATTGTCAAGTACTAAATTTGTAAAGAATTTAGAGTATAGCACCCCAAATATTTTCTTAGTTACTATATATATCTTAAACCTTCCTGGCCAAATATATGTATATATATATAAAGCCAATAATTATTCTGTGGCAGCTAATTAATCTAGCTAGCTAATATATAGCATGTTCTTCATTTCTGTGATGCATGTTCTAATTAACGATCAGGCCGGGCGTCAATGAAATTTAATTTGTGAAGCTTGAACAGTACCGTTTTATCAATTAATACTAAGAATTACAAATCAAAATTGTGTGGACTCAAAGATAGAAATTAGATTTCAAAATAGGGTTTCGTAAACCAGTTCTATTAAGAGTCCAACAATTTTTATTATAACTATTTTATAATTAATTTACGTGACAATCTACGTAGCACTCGTGTAAACTGTCACATCAGGTACAAAACAATTAAATTTATTCGGCAAATTTTGTTGTTTAATTTCTTTACCGATATTGTACCTGTAATACTCATGTTAATTAACTGACACATGCATATATTTATAAGAAAATTACAGTAAAAATTGTACTACTCCGACCCAATTATTTTTCGTTCGTGAACTGGCCATGGTTTGATCTAAACTTGGTCCCGAACCTTAATAAGACATATCTCTTATCGCCGCCCAAAATGTGCAATTCAAAAATTATGGGGCTCGGAGTCAAATTCATATATATATATATATATATATATATATATATATATATATATATATATATAGAGAGAGAGAGAGAGAGAGAGAGAGAGAGAGAACGTTTTCATCAATATTGGCTCCTTCCTGTTAGTATTACTAAATTTGTTTTTATTGTTATTTTCTATTGTCGGATTCCTTCCACAGACCCCCACACAACATCGTAGTTTGTTACATATATTTAATCTATCAAAATCGATTTCATTGACCAAACTATTGAACCATCTAGGGTTTATGTGACTAAAATATAATTATAATTCCATGGTCATTGCACATAGCTTTCAATTCTCATAAGTCAAATGTCCTCAATTTTTCTCGATCTATTATATATACTAATTGTTCTTTTTAATTTCTTTCTTCTAATTTAGGCGGGTGGATCCTATTCTCACCACTTTTTTATGCTTAATTTATCCTACCCTCACTTATTGGATGCCTAAAAAAACAAATAAAAAAAATAGAAGAGACATCCCCATCAATTTGTTAGAGAGGTCCATTTTTCAACACATGTGTAGGGGCAGAGCTACATGTGTTTTTACTGTTTTTCCCAAAAGAATTTACCCCCCCCAAATTTTTTTTATTTTTTAATTTTACCCCACCCCCAAATTACAAATGCTAATTCCGCCTCTACACATGCGTGCCATACGAGGAAAACACTGTGTTTATCTCTGAGAGAGAGAGAGAGAGAGAGAGAGAGAGAGAGAGAGAGAGAGAGAGAGAGAGAGGTCAAAGATATGAGAGAACCCTAACCTAATGCGTGAATCCCCTAATTGAAATTGTCTCTTGCAATGAAAAAAAAAATCATTAGAAGATTTTTATGTCCAAAAATAAATGGTCAAGATTGTCTCAATAATTGAAAAAAAAATAACTAGAATTTTCCAACAATCTTGCAATTTTGACAAGTTATTTTTGCATAAAAAATCTCCAGTGAATATTTCATTGGAGTCGAGCCAAACTCGAAAAATGATAAAAATATGGTCAGAATTAATCATAATGAGTATTCATATCGAAATTTGTAACCATGTATGGCCTGAATTGCGGCAGCACACAAGAAAAGAAAGAAGGGTGGTTGTTGGGGTGCCGAACACCCCATTCCCCCCCCCCCCCCCCCCCCCGACCACTAGGGTAGTTTACCCCCCTCCCAGTCAAAAAATAAAAAATAAAGCCATTGAGTCGAGATGTCTGGACAACCTCCATAATCAAGGAGGTAGTGGTTCGACCACCCTCAAATTACTCTAGTGGCTAAAAGAGGTGGTTTGACTAGTACTCCAACAATCATTTTTTGGCATTTTTGCACATCATTCCATTCCTTATTTCTCTTTCTTATGCATTGTTGAGATTTAGACCGTCCATTTAAAACGAGCTAATCAAATATAAACTATTGCACCGCAAATATCTGGATCTTGAATCCAAATTGAATAGCACTTGAAAAATAAGTGGGAAGGAGCCGGCCCATCTTTAAAAGAGTTGGACCATGGACCACTTTGGCACTAGCAAATCTGAAGCCCAATTGGGCCAACTTGATTGGTTGGCCTTTTAGGTAATATAATCCGGTTTGTAGATTGGGTTGGAAGTTGGAAGTGTTAATTAAGGTCCATAAAAGCAGGCACACAGGAATTATTGTCCATAATCGTTAGAAGTTTGGAGATCATAGAAGCTTTTTTTTTTTTTGTCCACGTCAAAATGGGACCCTTGTGCAAAAAGAATGTGGGCGTCGACGTGGCACGCAAAGAGCCTAGTGCTGCTGGCCGGTTCACAAGGAAGGAAGAAGTGATCGAAGGCCATTCTATTGACATAGTGGATATATATTCATCTCTTTATTTTATTGATTTATTTATTTATATTTGTTATATTTGTTTATTGACTACGCTAGCTTTTGACAGCTGACACCCCAACCACACCTATCCCGTTAGGACAAGGACTGCCCACGGGTACAGACCAACTCCGTCTGTTTTCGGGAACACTAATGCTAGCCATACCTTCGGCTGACGTGGTCGTACGATGTGGGATTGCCACGTCAATTTTAAAAATAAAAAATTGTTTAATCTCGTGTTTTTAGGGTGGCTTTAGATTAGACCGAGCCTCTTTATGTTCTAAAAAAAATTTGAACAAAAGTTTATCTTTTAATTTTACGAAAAATAAACGTCTCTGTAAAAGTGAAGATGAAATCTTTTGGAGAGAGAAATTTTTCTGACTATCTTGATAATGTTAAAGTATTTCACATCGCCACGAGTTATATGACTTAGGCATTTTATAAAACATTGGCATCCCTCCTCTTTCAATGTGTCTTTTGAGAGTAAGTATAAAGCTTATGAACTTTTACATGGTATCAGAGCAGGTTTCTTGAAAGATAATGGCCTTTTCCTCCCGATGTTGAACACGTGTTTGGCCAAAAATTGTCACATGTGAGGCGGTATGTTAAAGTGTCACACATCACCAAGAGTTATATGACCTAGGCACTTTAAAAGGCATTAACATCCCTCCTCCTTCAATGTGTCTTTTAAAAGTGAGTAAGGTCCATGGACTTTTATATTATGTTATAAAATATATTATATTGATATTGTACATTTTATACTATGGTACTTTCATTTATAATGTTGATTGTAATTAGGTTTGATGGTAATCAAATCAATCAAATTTGATTATCATCTTTACCTATCTCAATTCCCCTATAAATAAGAGTATGCTATATTGTAAATCAATCAAGCAATAAAAGCAACAATGTAGCCCTTTAAGCTTTACCCTATAAACGTAAGTCATAGACCGAATAACGTAAAATTATCTTATCTCCATTTTATTATTTTCATTATTATCTTTATTTTTCCTATGTGTTTATCTTTTCTTTCAAATACCATGTCACATTTTTCATAAGTAGCATTTTTCAAGCGTTTCGATACCTAGAAACGGTCAAAATTGTTAAAGTATTAATTAAATAATTAAATTTACATATTCTTATAAGCTTAAGCTTTTATGACAAGTGTTGATTTAACATGGTATCAAAGCCAAAGGTATTAAGTTCAAACATTGATTCCCTCATTTACTTCTCATTTCAATTAAATATTTTACGTGTTATGCCTCACCTATTAAAAGGGGGTTTGAGTCTACACATGAGGGGCGAATAATTAATACTTTTATAATCTATATATGTCAATGGCAGCATTTTTGTTCTGACTTTCATACTTTTATTTTTATATATACACGTTAAAATATTAATTAAATAATTAAATATATATTTTTTGTTTGATAATATTAGAAAGAAAAAAAAATACCAAACAGAACCGCACTTTCTTCAATTTAAACTTTGAGATAAATAATATATGAATATGATAAAAAGTAAATGTCTGCATCAACTCTAAAATTTAAGAGTGCTTTTAAATATTATGTGATAATCTAGTCATTTTCCCTTGCTACAAGATGAGGGCCTCACTGGAATAGACCGAATGGGACTAGACGAGCACTATTTTAATTTTAATTATTTAGGCCACTTTTTTAATTATTATAATTTCTATTTTGTACAGCTTGACTTTCCTTTGATATAATTGAATGCAAGACAACAAATTAAAATTGTTGAACAGTAGAGGGTTGAGACTTCATGAAAAATAAGAATAATGATAAACAGACAGCATCTAGTGCAAGATATATTCATCCTCATGTCTTTAAAAAACAGGTCTATAATTAATAAAATATTAGTACGATTCAGCACCCATTGTTGTCAATACGTAAAGGTGGGCATGATACAAGACATCATGATGGAACAAATTAAGTTTATAATATTCCATTATTTTATTATCTCTAGCTAAAAGTCTACAACTCTATAATTCTCAATCAACACCCCTCCACATCCACTGCTGAAATGTATGGTCTTTGATTCACCAAGTTTAGGCCATATATTATGAGGGAACTACTCATAATTATACATGTTCAAACCAATACCATAAATTCAAATTCTATGTTTGCAACATAACCTCATATGATATGAGGTTTGAACTTCTCTTTTCTTTTCTTTTTTCTTTTTTTTTTCTTTTTTTTTTTTCCTTAAAATGTTATTAGATTGTTGTTATGATAAAGTTTTTATTCAAATTGAGTTGGAATAAATTTTTAAAACTCAGTCAATTAAATTGACATGTTTTCAGAGCAAATGGTTCTCAAATGCATGTTTAAAAAGAAAGTTGTTGGAGACAGTCTTTTTTTACCCTACCTCCTATACTTCCGGACATGGCAGTGCAATGTGACATTGCCACATCATCCTAATAAAATTGCCCAACTACCCCCAACCAAACTTGGGAGGTGAGACTATTCACAGCGTGTGATCCGGTAGTCTCAACCACCGCATCGAGATCTAGTGGTCCTCACTAGAAGAGAGAGTGAAATGAGAATACCTATAACATTATTATTTTAAAATGCATGTAAGAATCAAATGCATTATGTTGATCCTATTAAAAATTCATGGGAAAATTACATGCTCTAAAAATAGATGTCAATTTAATAGACTGAATTGAAAAAATTTCCTTCAAACTGAACTTTATCTTTGTAGTTATACTCTCACATCACATGTAGATTTTTAAAGGAATGAAATGAAATTAACAATCTTAAAAATTATGGGCCAAACACCTAAGGTATAAACTAATCCCATCAACTAAGATGTAGATCTAAAAGATATGGTGTGTTGGGCATGTGGACTTAATACATGGCCCATCAATCCGAGAACAACTGACATGACACCACATTGAATCCCTCTTTTTGCCACATTACCAACCGCTCCTATAATCCTCAGCATGAGGGAATCGCACTATAGGGGTTGTGGGATGTATGAAATATTTGCAACAAGGAAATCTTCAATGAAGACATAATACGTGGTAGACAATTACTACAAGATCTGCTATAACGAATGGCAGACATCAGGTAAAAATGAATTTTTGTCTCATTTCTTTGCACACTACCTTTGTTTTTTTAAAGATTATTCCCTTCGATTTACATTGACTTAAACATCGAAGCTATCCCTTTTCAACTTATTTCGACAAACTCTTTTATTAAGTTCTTCTTTCTTTATAGATACTTTCGGTTGTTACCGTGGCACGCGATCATTAATTTGTTCTAACATGGTGCATGGACTATTCAAGAAGTAGGGCACACCCTATTACATAAAGCTTATCAAGGGATCCTAAAATCAGGTAAAAAGAAAGAAACAAGAACAAGAAAACAAATAAAAATGGGAATCTATGCGTACACCAAGTAGGTTTTGCCAAACGGATTCAGTAATTTGGGCCCAAATATAGTTTTCGCCGAGGTGGAATCTTGAAGCTTATTGGACCGACTGAGGTGGAATCTTGAAGCTTATTGGACTGTAGATGAAACTGACGAGTCTGGCCCACATAACACACTACTCATACCATCCGTCAAAATCTTACCATACATATGCATACAGCATACTTGTACGTATACAAGTACAACACCAGATGGGCAGATAGACTAAAACATCTGTCGGAAAAATAACGTTACGCGCCTCTCTGGCGCGTGTGGTAACATTCTCATGTTACCCCTAAGAACAAAACAAGCCTTTGATTTACTTACCTCTAAAGAGATTTGTGATGAAATCTATAAGAAAATATGCGTACTTATAAAAATAAAAATAAAAGAAGGAATGTGCACATTATTAATTTGCTCATTTTTTTATTTTTTATCTAATTCTCGTTATAGCATTGACAACTTTAAAGACTGCTATCTTTTGTCGAGAATTGAGCTTGCAAATGATAGAATTGAAAAAGAATGCTCTTCAGGTAGTGTAGACATTACAAAGAGATGTCATGAATTGGAGTATGTATGGAACTATTATTGATGATACTCATGGTGCATTACGGTGCCTACAGAAATGGCGGGTCACACATGTAAAGCGGGATGGAAACAAAGCGACTCATCGGCTTGCGAAACAAGCTCTTTCGCTACATGAGGAATATGTTATTCTCAAGAAAACTCCACCATATATTTTGGATATTGTGTCTTTTGAGCATCGTACTAATTTGAGTTATTAATATGATATGCTTGAATGCTTTAAAAAAAAATAAGAGCCATACAACATAAAACCTTTAAAAAAATTAAAAATTAATAATAATAAAAAAGGGTTAAGTATTTATTTAATCCCTTAAATTAACATCAATTTTTTATGAAGGACCACGAACTGACAAGTGTCATGATTTGACCATTCAAACTGTCAATCTGTTATTATTTAGAGAAATGTTTGATGTCTCACTCCTATCCTACTCATATCTCACCCTTGCCTACGTGAACCAATAATATGAGAGATATTAGAGAGAGTGTAGTGAGACCTTGATTTTTTAACAACATTATTAATTTACGTATACAAGAGTGGGATGAGTTGTGAGTGATGCACAACACAATTGCACAACATAAAACACATGGGGTGGAACCCACGTGCAATTGTGTTGTGCAAAAATATTTTTTCGAGTGGGACACCAATCATTTCTCTATTATTTAACCCATTCCGTTAGTATTGAATGAAAAATCAAATTTGGCCAAAATATTTCGAAAAATAACCTTATTTAGACAATTGAAAAACTGAAAATACAATTTTTATTTATTAATTAGTAGAAAAAGACAAAGGGTAGTTATGGTTTTTCAATGATCAAAATAATGGTATTTTCGAAATATTTTGTTCAAATTTGATTTTCTATTCAACATAACAGTCAAGGTTGACAAAGGGGGTAAGTTGCAACAAATTTGTAGTTTGAATGGTCATGACACTTGTTAATTCATAGTACTTTAAAAAAAAAAATGGATGTTAGTTGAGGAAACTAAATTATATTTAACCCAAACAATAAATGACTATAGCATTAAAATTTGTCACAACTCACAAGGTTTTAGCTTAGATTGTATAAATAATGTTTACGATCATGATTTTATAAAAATCATAAGATATTTTATTATATATGATCTTTTTAAAATAAAATAAAATATATATCTACAATTCTTTTCATATTAAATTGCTAATATTTTGTGCATAGATATTTATCATCTTTATTAGGAAAAAAAAATGCTTAGAGGTCCTGAAGTATGACATTTTATTAAATCATTTCTTAAAGTTTAAATTTTATCAATTTACTCTTCATGGTTTTAATTGTTATCAAATAAATCATTGCGTCTACCTTCTAATGGTATTGTCACGTCATACTCAATTAGAAAGCGACAAGTGATCTCTTTCAATAAAAAAGTAATTAAAAAAATTATAAATATAAATATAAATATAAAAAATAAAATTAAAATTAAAATTTTAAGATGGTTGCTTATGCCATCTCCCGAGGGAGGGGGGTGGAAAGGTGGGGGATGGCTTAAGCAGCCACCCCACCTTAAGTGTTCTGTTTAAAAAATATCTATATTTATCATTATAATTTTTCTTTTTCTTTAATATTTTTCTATTAAAGGGGACTCATGTTTCATTTTGATTGGGCATGATATGACAACACCGTTAGAAATTTAACAGAAGGTAGACGTGAGGATCTATTTGAAAACAATTATAGTCTTAGGATGCAAATTGAAAATTTTAAACCTTAGGGAATAATTTAATAAAAAGTCATACCTTAAGGACATACGAAACATTTCCCCCTTTTTATTAACCAAATATTTCCCATCTCCGTACTTATTTTATTTTAAAAATGAAAAAGATTTCGTTCAAACTAGATTAAACTACTGTCTATTAAAAAAATTGGCATTTATCCTTAAAATATATGATTCTCAATTTTTATTTTTAATAGGATTAACAGATTCGTACTCTAGAGTATGTGCAGTGAAAATCACGAAATTTAAGATAATTTTTTAATATTATAGATTAAGTTAAAAGAAAATTTTCAAACGAAGTTGGGGGAAAAATTTGTCCTTTGAAAATAATAAATATTGATCTTATAAAATCTTAAATATTTAATTTAAATAAATAAAGAAAATTTTAAAAATCTAGTTTGTATAAGATAAACATTAACATTGTTACCCAAAAGGTTAAGAATATACACGATATATGATAATGATAAGCATCATGGGAGGACAACTGTGACACAATGAAGCGTGAGCCAGCAAATGGTGCTGGCTCTCCATCCATGCGCTGGGTGCATGGGCACCTGGGGAGGCACTCATCGTTCATGATAGGTCCGCGAGATGCGGGATTGAGAATTAGAAAGAAAATAATAATGGGAGTTCTAAGATTGGAGGACATGGCGTGAGAGATCGAGCGGATTTAGCGGCTCTAACCTTTTTACCACAAATAGAAAACACACCAAAAACACGTACAACAAGGAGAAGAGAGAGAGAGAGAGAGAGAGAGAGAGATTTAAGTAAACAAAACATCAAAATTGGAAAGAGGGTTATTGTGTCATTGTGTGTGTGTGTGTGTGACAGAGAAACACAGATATACACCAGAGAGATAGAGTGGCCGTTGAAACGGCCACCTCCACCTCCATCTCAACGTCTGGTTGGCAACTAACGTGATTATTCTTTCCCGAAAGAAAATTCGTCCACTTTCCAACTTTCTCGGGAAAAGGGGAAGGAAAAATCCCAGAAAATCCACCAATTTCAAATATCCTTAATTGGCCTGCTTCACCATCGTCTTTTTTTTTTCTTTTTCTTTTCCCTTGTTTATAATCTCTCCTTTTCCCATTCCCCAGACGGTGGTGTTTGCAGGGCGTAATAAGGTGAATTCATTCAATTTCTTCACTACCCATTTTCTCGTTTGTCCTAAATTTTACATCTTTTTTATTGTCTGAAGCTATATGTAATAATATTTTTTTTTTTGGTTTTGGGAGAGTTTTTGATTAAATTCGGGGAGAGTTAAATTTGGATTATAGTACAACAAAAAAGAGATGCAGCACAATATATTCACCACAATGCGTAGTTTGAAGATCATGGATGGGTGTAAAGGCACGCAGGTCTATGCCCTTAACCCATCCGGACCCACCACCGGTACCAGTGGTGGTGGTGGTGTAGGAGACAAGCTTCTACACCACCTTCAAGATTTCCGGGCCAATTCGATTCGATCCAAATCGAATCGGACTTTCCAAGCAACCCCTAACTCGACCATTAAGATTGCACCTGAGAATCTTCTACCGTATGGACTCCCTGTGACCGATCTCCTTGAGCCCCATATTGAATCATGCCTCAAATCCGTTGATTTCATTGGAACCTTAGCCGATGTGTATCGTAGGATTGAGAATTGTCCTCAGTTCGAGAAATTTAAGGTGTATCTAGAACAATGCGCTGTGTTCCGGGGTCTATCTGATCCAAAATTGTTTAGGCGGAGCCTTAGGTCGGCTAGACAGCATGCCGTTGATGTGCACATGAAGGTTGTGCTTGCTGCGTGGCTGCGGTTCGAGAGGAGAGAGGATGAACTTGTTGGATATTCGGCAATGGATTGTTGTGGACGGAATCTTGAATGTCCTAAGGCAAGTTTGGTATCCGGGTACGATCCTGAATCGGTATATGATCCTTGTACGTGTTCCCGAGCCCCTAGGGAGGAAGGTAATGATGACATTTTGATGGAGGATGAGGAATGTTCAACTTCGGAGGAAGATGGTGATATGTCATTTTGCATTGCGGGTCTTGAAATTAGGTGTACAAGATATGATATTGCCTCTCTATCGAGACCATTTAGAGCAATGTTGTATGGTGGCTTCACCGAGTCGCGAAGGGAGAAGATAAATTTTTCGCAGAATGGGATTTCTGCAGATGGGATGAGAGCTGCTGAGGTATTTAGCAGGACGAAAAGAATTGGTTCTTTTGACCTGCATATTGTCTTGGAGCTACTCTCTTTGGCAAACAAGTTTTGTTGCGAGGAGATGAAGTCTGCTTGTGATTCTCATTTAGCATCTCTGGTTTGTGACATGGAGGATGCGTTGTCACTAGTTGAGTATGGTTTGGAGGAGACCGCATATCTTTTAGTGGCAGCTTGCTTGCAGGTGTTCTTGAGAGAGCTCCCAAGTTCGATGCACAATCCCAATGTTATGAGATTTTTTTGTAGTTCAGAGGCTAGGGAAATATTGGCTATGGTTGGGCATGCTTCTTTTGTTTTGTATTATTTCTTGAGCCAAATTGCCATGGAGGAAGACATGAAATCAAACATTACGGTGATGCTTCTGGAGAGGTTACAAGAGAGTGCAATTGAAGTTTGGGAGAAACAACTTGCATTTCACCAATTGGGTGTTGTGATGCTTGAGAGGAAAGAATTTAAAGATGCACAGCGTTGGTTTGAGGCGGCAGCTGAGGTGGGTCATTTTTATTCGTTAGTGGGTGCTGCAAGGGCCAGGTTTAAGCGTGGACACAAGTATTCAGCATACAAGCAAATGAACTCGTTCATTTCAGATTATACACCAGCTGGCTGGATGTATCAGGAGCGATCTGTGTATTGCGTGGGGAAGGAGAGGATGACTGATTTGAACACTGCAACTGAATTGGATCCAACTCTCTCTTATCCATACAAGTATCGGGCTGTTTCACTATTGGAGGAGAACAAGATTGGAGCAGCAATCTCAGAAATCAGTAAAATAATTAGATTCAAGGTCTCACCTGATTGCCTTGAACTACGAGCCTGGTTTTCGATTGCTCTAGAAGATTACGAAGGAGCTCTAAGAGATGTCCGGGCACTTTTGACATTGGACCCAAATTATATGATGTTTCATGGGAAAATGCATGGTGACCACTTAGTAGAGCTCCTCCGCCCTCATGTTCAGCAGTGGTGTCAGGCTGAATGCTGGATGCAACTCTATGATCGATGGTCCTCTGTTGATGATATCGGCTCTCTAGCTGTTGTACACCATATGTTGGCAAATGACCCTGGAAAGAGTCTCCTACGCTTTCGGCAGTCTCTTCTTCTACTACGGTAAGCATGAAAAAGTGGTAGATATGTTTCCTCACTTTTATACCGCCTTACTTAATAGCATTGTTTTAGTACTGGATCTATTTAGCCGTTTAAGATATTTCTAGAACTCTAAGTAGTTAACTCAATTTATAACGTTTGTGTTCAATCATTAACTTTCTGCTCTATTAACTCTACCCATTTGCTGTGGAACTCTAGCAACTGACAATGCAATCTTGCCATGCCCCCAGATATGTTGGTTTCATCTTTATTTAGACAGTAGTATACGTCTGTCCCCAATGGTTGTTGAATGGGACTCTTAAGGCCTTTTGTAATCCTAGTTCATAGAAGTTGAGTCAATTACCTTTATGCTACAATAGTTATTACTGTTAAGGTGGTGTAGCATGCATTTTCATTGAAGCGAACTAGCCATCAACAGCTTGATAATTGCTTACATACTCCTTCGTTGAATTGAACTAGCCATCAGAACTGTTGTGATAATTACTAGAGGAAAAAATATTTTTTAGTATCAAACTTCTTTCTCTTTTGCTTACACACTGACATTCACGAACACGAGAGAGGAAGGTGATGAGATTATGATCACTGTTAGAGATTTTAATTTATCATAGTCTGTGCTTGGAGAAAGAGGCAATGAGATTGTGAAAATCTCATGAAAATCTACTTATAAAAATAATTATTTAATAACATGGAAATGTCCATTTGTCTTTCAGTCAATAACTGACTTTAGAGAGAGAGGTGATGAGATTGTGATTGCTGCTTAGATCTATTGGCTTAACATAGTTAGTGTGTGATTATTTAATAACATGTAAATCTCTGTTCGTCCTTCAGTCAATTAAAAATTAAGTGACACTTCAATTCCCCAACTGATTTTCTTCTCTGCAAATGGTTTATAACCCAACATGTGACAATTTTTGGACAAACAATTTTGTCTTTGATCAGTTGGTGAATGGTTTGAGACAGAAGTAACCTTGATAAGCTCTAGTAATTTTAAGAAAATTTGTTCCACTTTCTTGGCATATTATAGCATTTATTATTGCTCTGGATGCACAAGATAATGTTAGTTACTATTTAATGTTGGTCAACATTAAGATTATTTGATATCATAAGTTGTGGTTTCACATTGTAGGTTAAATTGTCAAAAGGCCGCTATGCGTAGCCTTAGGTTGGCTAGAAATCACTCTACTTCTGAGCATGAAAGGCTTGTCTATGAAGGATGGATATTGTATGACACTGGCCACCGTGAAGAAGCATTAGCTAGGGCTGAGGAGTCCATTTCCATACAGAGATCATTTGAAGCTTTCTTTCTTAAAGCATATGCTTTAGCAGACTCTAGTCTCAAGCCTGAGTCTTCAGTGTACGTCATCCAGCTTCTGGAGGAAGCTCTTAGATGCCCTTCAGATGGCCTTCGGAAAGGACAAGTAAGTTTCATCTTTAAAGTAATTCTAATATATTGTCTTATGCACCAAATTAATGTATTAACACTACGTGATTGCTATTTTGCAGGCACTAAATAATCTTGGGAGTGTCTATGTGGACTGTGATAAGTTGGATTGTGCTACTGACTGCTACATGAATGCACTTAACATCAAGCATACACGAGCACATCAGGGTCTGGCACGTGTATATCATCTTAAAAATCAACGCAAAGGTGCATATGATGAGATGACAAAGCTTATAGAGAAGGCCCAAAACAATGCATCAGCTTATGAGAAACGTTCAGAATACTGTGACCGTGACATGGCAAAGAGTGATCTTAGCATGGCAACACAATTAGATCCCCTGAGGACATACCCTTACAGATATAGGGCAGCGGGTAATTTTCATAATGATGTTTCTAGTTTGTTAGTATACTTTGTTTGCATTTGGAAGTCATTTGTCAAGTGTAACTTTTGTTCGGCCCCGCGTTTAGAGCTATGAATTTTGTGTTTCAACTCAAGTCAATGGGATCAACTAGCTTCTCGTTCAAGCTCGTAGAAAATCTCTGAAGTTTTCTCGTCATAGGGTAATGTATTTACTCCAAAAAATGACTTGAGCATGTTTCTCTAAGAAAGTACCTTGGTACCCGTTTGCCAGATTCAAGAATTAAAAGGAAGAAGTTTTCTTAATTGCAGGGTCTCTCATTTTTTAGGAGGAAAAAATTGCCTTATGGACAAAAGGATGATCTATTGCTCTTATGATCAGGACATCCTGATGTAGGGAGATTAGGAGGGCCTTCTTATTTTCTTTGTTATACTAATTTATTTCATCAAAACTATTTATCTCTGCTCAAAGCTTATTGTTTCTTCATGTTGTATCATCATCCTTGCCAACCCTTTATATATAGATGCTTGTATAGATCACAACTAAGAAACTTAAGTAGCACACATGTTCCTTCTGTTACTCAATTTACTGTGCTCATCTTTGATCTCCATGGCTTGTATATGTGACTGTTACGATCATCAGTGTCGGGACAGTACTCTATATTGGTGACATATAAAAATAGGAGGAAAGACAGCACTGGGATTGAAGTTCATTACAAAATTTACCGATCTTATAGTCAACAAAAGGAAGCAGATAGTTCAGACTCCTGCTTCCCTTTCCCATAAACTTTGATATCCCGATGGATTTTTTTTATATTGTCGTTGGTTATCAGCTCATATTTTCATTAATAGTAAAAGAAGTGTATGATTCAGTATCCCCACCCTCCCCCCATATTTGATATTGTCGTGGAATTTATCCTATATTCATTGGTTATCAACTTCATATTTATACAAATTTAAGTGTGTGAATGTCTGGAACATTTTGTGAAATACTAACATGGGAATTATGCACAACCAGTTTTAATGGATGACCACAAAGAAGCTGAGGCCATAGCAGAGCTTACAAGGGCCATAGGTTTCAAGCCGGATCTGCAGCTGCTACATCTTCGAGCAGCATTTCACGAATCAATGGGGGATTATGTTTCCACCATCCGAGACTGTGAAGCAGCCCTATGTCTTGATCCCGGCCATGCTGATACTCTTGAGCTCTATAACAAAGGAACGGAGCGGGTTAATGAACAACAAAAGTGAAGATCAGAAGTCCCTGATTCAGTTTCTTTTCTTCATTATATTTATGGGTGCAATCCATGTGTTGCCACTGATTGTTTTCTAATTCAAGGCCACCACTGCCAGCACAAGATGGATTTTAGGATTAGTCTCTAGAAACGCTTGAATACCGGGGTTTGGTGTGGCCTTTGATAGAGAGGAATTCAGGAGTAAAAGGAAAATTTTGTTCTAAAATGAAGGGAAAGTAGAGGAGCAAGATACTATGTAAATATGTCAATTGGGTAAGGGGATTGGATCAATTGGTGATACCTGTAGTACAGACTGCCACTGCTGCTGTCGACTCTACTAATTTTGGTTGAGATGGTTTTAAAATTAGCCAAGGTGGAGAGAAACATGTATATGAAATGGCAGCTTGTGATGCAAGTTTGTTCAGTTTAGAGGCGTACATTCATTGTTTTTTGTTGAGCAATTTACAGTGCATTAAGCTTTTCAGATTGTTCTCTCAATTGTTGTATGAGCTTCACAGTTTTCCCTTGTGGCAAACACGAAAGGGTTTGTTTTCTTAAAAACCTTCTCTTTAATGAGAGCAAATTCAGGCCTCGCTCTGTATTCTTCTGATTCAATACTTTTCTCATTAAAGTTCTTCCCTCTACATGTTTTTTTCCTTTTCAATAAAACGATTTGTAGGTTGGTCTAAGCAAGGGAGTCCAAGAAATGCAAGAGTACAGATGCAGTAAAAACTTCAACATGAGTTGCCATTAAGGGTTTTTTTTTTTTTTTTTGCAGAAGGTGCCATTGACTAACAGCAAACTAGGAAGCCCTACTTCATTCTGGCTAGGAGAAAGAAAACACATTACTCTATTGAATATGCTTGATCTTGCTTAAAATAATAATAAAAATAAAAAATTTCTTGATCCTCCAAACAAATGTGCCACATGTATCTCGCGTAAATGGTGAGTGATTCTAGAAAGGAAAGTCGCATAGAAAAAGGCAAGGGGCAAAGCCAAACAGTAGTGGGTCGTTTAGTACGATGACAGGGTGTTGCCTACCACAGGCACTGGTTCGAGCATCAACCAGATTTAATTAGAAACCGTACTTCGTTAGTGTTTTGGGTTTAAGTCTTATCGATGCATGAATAAAATATTATATAAGTCAATTCAAATTCGATCAATTTGATTAAACGGGTTAGGCCCCTCAATTTTAACCCGCTAATTTTGTGTTGAGTTCATGTCGGGTTTATACTTTGTGGGTCATGTCTAAAATTGCCAGCCTTAAATGTCACATGTCGGGATTCGAGTCGTGTCAAGGCATGGGTATAAAACAATATAAATGAACTATAATCCGACCAATTTAATTAAACGAGTAAAATTCTTTTAAGTCTAACATGTTAATTTCGTGTTGAATTCGTATTGGGTTCAAAAATCATGTAAAATATTGTTAGAACTATATTTGATCTTGCGATCACGACGGTCATATCTTTTAAAGCTGCACAATTCAAGGTTCTTGATTTCCTTATCTTAATGCGGGTAAAAGGGGAAACCCAAAAAAGCAGTAAGCTTGATGCACCACTTGTTTCTGTTAGAATTAAAACCGGATTTCCAACTCTCTTTCAACCGGTTTTTGTCTCCCACAGGTCGGAACATTGGCAACGGAAGCTCACTCTGGGTTCCGATGCGGTGGGTCTGGTTGGATGTCTTGGGTGTGAATTGTTGCTGATTTGTGTGTGGAGAAAAAACATTTTTGGACTAAGGAAGAGAAGAGAAGAGAAGATGTTGGGTATATTCAACAAAGGGCTGGTTCTTCTGTGAAGCCCAAGCTTTCGCAAGAGATTCTCAAGGATTTGGTTTCTCATTCTAGTAATGCTTTCTCAATCAGCTTTGGAGATGCAACGTCGTTGGTTGATTTTTGGTTGTTGGCTGAATCGTGGAGATGGAGATGGAGATGCGTGGCAGTGCGGAGATGCAGACGCGGGAGATGGATTTTTAACTGAAAAAAATTAAAAATGCTTATTTTAATAAAATAGAGAGAAATTTAGATAATCGGATGGAAGATCCGTTTTAAAACTCATATCTAAATTAGCAAAAATGAATTTTGATTATGTAGAATAGATTAAAATTTACATAAGTCACTGTGAATGCTCTAAGAAGATTGCATAACATTCAAACAAGTGGCATTTTAAAATGTTTCAAAGTGTTCATTTTAAGTTAAACGGTGAGTTTAAGTTTGTGTTACAATGTGATAGTAAACTCAATCCCTATTTGCATATTAAATAAAAACTGAATCCCTATTTTTTTTCTCTAAAAAAAAAAAAAAAAAAAAAAAAACTGAACCCTATTTTGGTGTTAAACATGCGGTAGCCAACTCATTATGCATCAATTATTTTTTCCTACAAATTAACTAAAACTAAAACTTAGTGTTTTATAATAACTGTAACTGTTTACTGTATTCTCAAAATCACAACCCTTTACAAAATCATTCTCTGTACAAAATTCAAAACTATTTACTGCCCCTCGGAGTTCGTCTTCAAATTTGATCAACCAAAAGGTTCTCTCTTTGTAGATTTGTGGGGATCGTATGTATTTTATTAGAGTATGTATGTGTGTGTGTCTATATATATATATATATTTTTTTTTTTTTAATTTGTGTTTTGTTGTGTTCCTACGAGTGATGTTCTGCTTTTCTTTGCAGTGTTTAATATTATGCATAAACTTTTCCACTTATTTTAAGATATGTATATATGTTTAATTATAGAGTTTTTGTGTAGTGATAATTTATGAATTGTTTAAAATTTGTGGAGCGTAGAGTCCTTGGAGTATTCACTCACTTCTTTAAAAAATTGAACTTTTAAACTGTCAAATGTGCGTCCAAGCTTCAAATGAAACTATGCAAATAAAAAATAGGGATAATTGCACCGTTGGTCCCTGTAGTATACCATAATTATTTTTCACTCCCTATGGTTTAAAAAGTTCATGGGAGGTCCTCGTGATATGCAATAATTACAAATCGATCCCTGGCATCAAATTCTGTTAAAATTTTTAACAGATTCCGTCAAATGCCACGTCAGCGACACGTGTCGCCAATAAGATGGCGACACGTGTCCACCGTAATAAAAAAATATAAATTTATTAAAAAAAATAAAAATACTTATTTTTTAAAAAAAAAAATCAAAAAAAAAACATAAAAAAAAAACTGAAGGGGCGGGCCACCCCCAGCCACTGGGGGTGGCCGCAGGGGGTGGCGCGAGACCACCCCCAGTGGCTGGGGGCGGCCAGGCCACCCCAAAGGGGTGGCCGGCTCCTTCAGGTTTTTTTTTTTTTTTTTTTTTTTGATTTTTTTTGATTTTTTTTTAAAAAAATAAATATTTTTATTTATTTTTTAATAAATTTATATATTTTTATTACGGTAGACACGTGTCGCTGACGTAGCATTTGACGGAATCTGTTAAAAATTTTAACAGAATTTGACGCCAGGGATCGATTTGTAATTATTGCATATCACGAGGACCTCCCATGAACTTTTTAAACCATAGGGAGTAAAAAATAATTATGGTATACCACAGGGATCAACGGTGCAATTATCCCTAAAAAATATTTACTGCACTCTCAGCCATTTACCTTAAAGCACAACAATTATGATTGTGTTTCTAAAAAAAAAAAGATTATGATTGTGTGATCATTTTTTTTTGGGTTAAATACATTTTAGCCTCCCAAACTACCACCATTTCTCCGAATGGCCCCCCAAACTATCAATGCTTAGATTCTGGCCCCCTAAACTACCACTTTATGATTTTTTGGCCCCATCCGTCAATTTATGTTGTCAATTCTAAACAGAGACCCGAAAATACCCCTCATACATTTTGAAATTCACACGGTTAAGGGAGGGGTATTTTCGGGTTTTTGGCCAATTTCTGTTAGAATTGACGGCATAAATAGACGGATGGGGCCACAGAATCATAAAGTGGTAGTTTGGGGGGCTAGAATTTAAGCATTGATAGTTTGGGGGGCTAAAATGTATTTAACCCTTTTTTTTTACCTTTACAAAATTGTTCTATACAAAAAATACAGTAAATTTTTTTTTTTTTGTTTCAATGGAAACAATCACTACTTGAGAATTTAGTTTGACTCATCACCTCTAATACTATTTTGTAGGAAATGAATCCCTCTCAAATTCCAGTAAAAAGTCAGGTATTATATTATTATTAATTTATAATTATCACTCTCATTATTCAAAAGACAGAAGCGAGAGGCTTACAGGATTCTTCAAATCTTTACTCTGCCGTATTAAACGTAATGATTCATTTCTAAATTTTATTTTCTTTGTAAGAAAGCAGAGGTTAATGAATGCCTTTATGCAATATCTGATTAGTATTTTCTATTTGTTTTTTTATTTATTATTTTCTGTGATTTTCTTCTTCCTTTCCTTTTTTTTTTCCTTATAATTTATATATTTTTTTTTTTTCGTAAATTTTACAGTAAATTTAGTAAAATTATGGTGAAAGAGAAAGATTCACATCGTTGTATTTTGCACAAGGTACATATGACGATTTTTTTGGTTTACACTGTTATTTATTAATTTTTAAATCTTTTTTTTTGAAACGTGTAATGCACATTGTTTACATACTTAATTGATAGACGACATTGCTTTCAAGGTTTCATTAGAACGGAAAAAATTATACATAAAATACAATTATTTTCTATTATATTAGTATGTTTGATTCTTTGTTTTTTATCTTTATTTTTTGTCAAAATAAATAATGCTCTTACTTTCTTATTCTCTCATATAGTGGTTTTTGATTTAGCCTATAGCAAAAATTTGGGGTACACATACACTCCATAATTTTTGTTTGCTTTCTTGGAATTGGGAAAATATATAGCAAATAATTATTTTACATTATTTGAGTAATTTTTTTTTTTTTGTCATTTTTGTCATTTTTTTTTTTTTTTTTTGGTCATGTTAGTTTGTTATCGTTTTTTATTTTATTTTTGTTATAATTTATATATTATTTTTATTTAGGGGTAATTACCTTTTCCCCTATGAACTATCAACTTATGTCATATTGCCCCCACGAACTACCACTTCGCAAAAAAAGAGCATCAAACTACTATCTTTACATACTTTGCCCCATTCCGTCAGTCTAATTCATGCAAAGACTTAAATGTCCTAACTCAATTTCAAAAATTACCTAAATATCCTCATCTTAAACAAAAAAAGAAAAAGAAAAAAGAAAAGAAATTGAAGGAAAGGGGGGTGGCGGCAGCCACCCCCTGAGGTGGTCGGGTGGCCTGCGAGCCACCCCGGCCTAATGGCATATTCCATCCAAGTTAACGGGATTTCCTAATGGAATGAGGCAAAGTATGTAAAAATGGTAGTTTGATGTTATTTTTTGGTCGAAGTGGTAGTTCGTTGGGGCAAAATGACATAGGCCGGTAGATCATGGTGTCAAAAGATAATTAACCCTTTTTATTTTTATTCTAAAAGTAGTTTATATATATATATATATATATATTTTAACATTATATATATATATATTTTAACATTATATATACAAAGGATGATCATAAGAAAAATCTCTATTTGACAGAACTCATTGGAACCAAAGAAAGTTAGAAAATCCTATTACGAGTATATTTCGTTTGTCGTTAGTCATCCGTTTTCATTTTTTTTTTCTCCTTATTTGATGTTATAATTTATATATAAAAAATACAACTATTTTATATTATAGTAGTATTTTTCCAGTTTCTGTTTATTGTCCGTTTTCATATTTTGTCTCTATTTTATGTTCTAATTTATATATTATTTTTATTTCTGTTCTAAAAGTAGTTTTTTTTTTTAAATGTAATATATGCAAAGGATCGTCGGGAAAAAGAATCTCTGTTAGACATAACTTCTTCCTATACCTATGAGGCTATGAATTTATTATAATCGGAGAAAATATACAATAAAAGAAAAATAAAATTATTTTTATACTATATGAGTATTTTTGTTTTCGTTTGTCATCTGTTTTCTTCTGTTCTAATTTATATATTATTGCTTATTTTGTGGTAAAAGTATTTTCTTTTATGATATATATGTGAAAGACGGTGGTCGAAAGAAAAAAAAAATCTCATTTTGTCGGGACTTCTTTCTATACCTATTAGTTTCATTGAAACCGAGAAAAATATACAAAAAAAAAATAAAAAAATCTTACGTTTCAATTTTTTGTTCTAAATATAGTTTCTTTTACGTTATAGATGCAATACATATATATACCTCTAGAATGCTGTATGAGTTACACTTCATTTCATATTGCCCTCAATTTTAAAGGTAATAAGAAACAATATTTATAAAAATGATAATATAATATTTGGCTTCATGTTTGATGGTTTATAAATTGTTAATTATTATTATTTGATTTTGGTGAGAGCGCGATTTTATTTAGTTTAAATATGTTAATTGTTAACAAAATTTTCTTTTCTAAATATTGAATACAAGTTATGTCAATGATGTGAGTATATTATTTTGTTCCTTGTTTTTTTGAATTCTTATATTATGTAAAAGGTCTCCTGAATTAATGTTTATAAAAATTGAATAATGTGATTACTTATAAAAAAAAAAAAAATTGAATACATGTTATTTATTTTGATTCCTTACAAGATAATTTACAATATAGTAATATACATTTACATATTTTCAATCTTATTCCTAAATTTTTATTTTATTTTTTAAATTAAATGTAACATTCTAATTTGTTATGCATTTTTAATTAGTAAAAATCCACGCATGACACGGGTTATATGCCAGTAACAATAATTACAAATCAAATCTCTAATATACTCTTAAACAGTTTCTACATGAATGGTTGTTGGCGATATATAACTCCACCATTGTTGAGCTTTCCTCAATCCTATAGAGAAGTGTCTTTTCACCTCACCTGTGACCATTTTAAAGCAAAATATCTGGGTCACGAGAAACCCATATGTCCAGCTGTTCGTTTATGTAATAATTTCACCCAACTGCCTTCTACCATTTCCACCCTCATCACTCACCTAAAGCTCAACTTCTCTTCCATTTCTTTAATTATCTGATCATCTCCATTTAACAGCAAATAGAAATAGTTGTCTATGGAAGAAGAAAAAAAAGTAAATGAAGAAGCTATGAATCCGAGATATCCCAGAAAGCTTAACTTCAATGCACCACTGTTGTCGACAAGGCGTATTGGTGGTAATTACACGGGCGAAGAAGGTGTGTTTCAGACTGCAAGTGATCATAGGATTCCATTTTCATGGGAGCAAGCTCCAGGCAAGCCCAAGGACTCGGAGAGAGGTGACATCCATGGTGGGGATGAGACACCTCGTCCGAGGCTCCCACCATGTCGTTGGCATCCATCCATAGATGCAACAAACAATCATCATGACGATCATGATCAAGCAGTTATTAATGATCATCATCATCATGATGATTGTGATGGTGATGTTGATGTTGATGATGAAGAAAACGACGATGCCGCTTTCTCAGACGCCATGGACGTGTTCTCCTTGTCAGAGGCAATAGACATTGTGACAAAAGCAGAGAAAGTTGACGAGTCGTCGTTCAATGGTTTGAAGTTAAAGCTTGCAGAGTGTAGAGGCAATGAGTCGCCAAATTTCATAATCAAGCGCTTTCTTCCCGACGCCACTGCATTGGCTGAATCATCTGCTTTAAGCTTCTCCAAGAGTTTCAACAAGAAATTTCCTAAGCCGTGCGATTACCCTGAAGCTTGTGGGCAGTCGAGTGCTTCACCAAAGGGCTGTGGCCTCGAAATTCTCTTCCCTTGGCGCATGAAGCACAAGCTTTGTGGCATAAAGAGCCCCATCCGGCAAGACTCTCTAAATGTGCAACCTCAATGGAGGGCAAAACAAAAGAAACAATATTGTTCATTCGCTAATGTCTTTAGCAATGTAGATAAAGATACCAGAGACTAATGAAGTTCTTTTTGCCAGTTTTCTTTTTCTAGTTTAAACTTCTTTAAGCAAATTCCACCACTCCAAATGGTAATTAATGGCTGCATAAAGTAGGCTTAATTGAAGAGACTTCAATTCATCTATATAGTCTGATCGATATACTACTCATAACCCTTATGGATGTTCAACTGTTGATTGATGATATTGCAATTTATGTTACAAATCATCCCATAGATGTTGGCTAGTATGAACATTCCAATGTTGGCTATGCGGACAGGAATTTCCTACAATTGTCCGCTCTTAATACAGTGCAATTGACAATCAAAAGAAGATTCCTTTGCGAGTCTCTCTCGTGCAGGGATCGAGTGTGCTGCAATTTGAGCAGGCAATTGTAGCCAATCCTAATTATGGTTAAGAACCTTGTTAGCAAAATTTGATCTGGCTGGTCAATGATAAATTACTTGGTAAAATAAAACTATCTCATAGTCAAAATTCTACGATAGATGCTACAATCAAAACAGTACGTACACGCCTGGCCATCTAGTTGTTGGTAAATGGTAACAAAACATAGCATTGCATTATATGCATGCTAGGAGACGGTATTTTATTGGCCGGTTAAAAAAAATTAAGAAATAAAACTTAACTAATAAATTTAATTATTTAGTAATTGATGTTATAACTGCCAACATGAATTATCTTGAATGCCAAATCATTATTTCATGCAATAATTAATTAGTGAATGGCCTTATAAAGTAAACTAAAATAGCCGAAAAAGCGATCTATGCCAGGAAAAAATTGATTATGATGTTAGAGGGCCGTGAACTTTTGTTGTGAAATGGGATTCCGGCGAGTGATACTTGAAGGGAATTCCATGATAGTGGTTTCTGCTTTGCGTCAGAAGGTTCATTGCTGGAGTCATTTCAATTAGTTTATTGAAGACACCAAAATCAGGATCCATATAGCTTGCAAACCTGTAATGTTAGGCATACTCGACGGGAGGCCAACAAAGTTGCCCATAGATTAGCCAAGTTAGCATCGTAGCAATTATTAGATCAAGTTTGGCTGGACGAGTGTCCTACCTCTATTATATTCAAAATATTGTTTTTGCTGAGCAAGAGTATTCTTATTGATTTTAATAAAATCTTTTTGCTTCAAAAAATAAAATAAAAAAGGATAGGTATATGCTATATATTAATTGATTTCTAAATTTTACCCAAGGCGTAATGTGTAAATTTTGTTTTTATTATATTTAATTATGAAAAGTTATTATTACTTTTTTGAATATTTCTGTACATTATTCAAGAACTCTAAAACCCACGTCATTGCTAGCTTATCAGTGGTATAAATACTGTATATTATTCAATCTTAGATAGAGCTCGCTAATTGCAATACCTGCTAGCACAAGGTGTAATTGCTCTAATATCAACCGTTCATTTCAAATAAATAGTCCAAATGGCGACAACTTAAAATGAATTATCCAAATTAGAGCTATTACTTGGGTACTGCATAGTGGCGAAACTAAAGCCTAGAGGGGGAGCAGGAGATTTTGAATATATATAGTTAAAATGTTTATATATATAGAGTCAAATATTTATAAAAAAATTAAAAAAATTCCCTTAAAATATTTAGAATTATTATTTTTTTTTCTTAAAATATTTATATATTTAGCCTAAAAATGAAGTTTTTAGCAATTCTCAATTAAAAAATATATGATAACAAATACATGACAAATTTATTACTCACATGATAACGAACACACGACAAATTTATACGCTGGGTTAGAAGAAATTTGTAACAACCAATTTAAAATAAATTTGTATCCAGTAAAATATGGTTGTTATTGGGCCTCAGCCCAATAACCCAAACGGTCCACATCGCAGTCTCACGTGTGGGAGATTTCAAACAATCCAACTAGGGTTTTCGAGGGCGGTGATCCCGGGCAGGGATCGGGCAGCCACAGGTCCTGCCCGTTCGTTTTGCACACAAATTTTAGTGTCTCTCCCTCTCTCTCCCGCTTCTACCAAGCATTCGAAATGCACAGAGCATTTTATATATAAATCCCCAAACTCGCCGTCTCAGAGACCAATCCACTCCGTACAGTCTCATTTCCTCTCTCTCTCGGCCTTGGAATCGGAGTCGACGAAAAGTCTCGGAGCCAGAGAAAGCGACGACTCTTCTAGTTCGAGTTCGAGTACGAGAGACAGCAAAAAACCCTAGCCTCGCCTTCGTCTTCTTTCGCTGGTCGATTGCCTTTTGATTCGGGGTACTTCACTCTTTCTAGGCTTTCTGATTCCTGTACTGCTAGTGGATCTATTGCTTTTTGGCCTGTTTTTCCTGGTTTTTGGGCGTTTTAGGGTTTTTCATTTTTGCTGATACTGTACTCTTTGGTTTGAATCTGAGATCTAGCCTGTTCTTTTAGCTTGTATGTTTTCAATCGGATATTGCATCTCTTACGGATTGTGTATTATATTAGAGTTTTTTCGGGTTTAAGCTTCTGTATTTGTTTTCCTTGGCTTATTCGTTTTTCTCTTTCCTCATTTTGGACCAGTTGGAAATATAGTAATTGAAAGTGAACAAGTTGATTATCTCTGACATACCGGTTAGTATATCGCAGTACAAGAAATTGTTTGTATGGTTACTTAGATTATGGCAGGGTACTGGAGAAAATGAGCTTCTAAATTCTCTAAAGATATTTGAAAAAAAAAATGTAAAGATATGTGCTTGGTTGAGTCGAATAAGACTGTTTGGCTTGATCTCGAGTTTAAATCATATTAAGAGATGATTTAATATGATTTAAACTCGTGATCAAGTTTAAATCATATTACCTATCAAAAAAACGAGTTTAAATCATATTAAGAGTGAAACAACATGAATTAATAGAGAGAATTTTATTTCATTTCTTTTCTTGGGTCAGTATTTCTAGGTAAAAGGGCATTTTTGTACAAGCATACTTGAAAATTTACTGCCTGTCTTTTGAGAGCTCTCTGTATTCGCACTAAACCTTTCTGCATGTCAAAGGGCAAACTTTTCTTTTTGGAGTAATGGTGTTTGTGCTAAATTTTGGGGGTAATTGCAGTTTGTGTCTACAATTGCTGACTTCGATAAAGTAGTTATGTTTTCATGCTGTGTTTAATTGTTGCTCTTTAGCTGATGAGGTGTTGGATCAAATTCCTGTATTTGACTTGGTCGTATAATTATAGAAATAAACCCTACCTTTTACATAAGGAAATAAAATTTGTGCATGCTATGTTGTTATGCATGGTTCAAGATCAGTATAATTCAAATATTAAGCATTTTGTGTTATTCATATATTGCATTCTCTAACGATGCTCTTTTACTAAGTTTCTGAAGGCCTTGTCTAATTATAATTTTGTGTACTATTGATTCATAAAAGGTTAACAATTTTCTAACTTTATGGTTTTTTCTATTGTAGTGTGGAAGAATGGCTATGGAGATCACCCAGTTCCTATTGTCTGCTCAGTCGCCTGATGCAAATGTCCGTACTGAAGCCGAGACCAATCTTACACGATTTCAAGAGCAAAACCTTCCTTCATTTCTTCTCTCCTTGTCAGTTGAGCTTGCGCACAATGAGAAACCAATTGAGTCCCGTAGGCTTGCTGGTATTGTGCTTAAGAACTCATTAGATGCTAAAGATGCTGTTAGAAAGGAGCATCTTGTTCAACAATGGATGGCAATTGACATTTCCATTAAATCTCAAATCAAAGACTTGCTCTTAAGGACTCTTGGGTCGGTTGCAACAGAGGCCAGGCATACTTCTGCACAAGTGATTGCCAAAATTGCTTCTATTGAGATTCCAAAGAAGCAGTGGCCTGAGCTAATTGGATGTTTGCTTAACAATATGACCCAGCAAGATAAACCTGCCGGTCTGAAGCAAGCAACCTTGGAAACTCTTGGATATGTGTGCGAGGAGATATCCCATGAGGATCTTGTGCAAGATGAAGTAAATGCTGTTCTCACTGCTGTAGTGCAGGGCATGAACCTCGCTGAACACAGTCCTGAAGTCCGTCTTGCAGCAGCAAGGGCTTTATATAATGCTTTAGATTTTGCCCAAACCAACTTTGAAAATGAGATGGAGCGGAACTACATTATGAAAATGGTTTGTGAGACGGCCATTTCCAAGGAGGTAGAGATCCGACAAGCTGCTTTTGAGTGTCTTGTTTCGATAGCGTCGACTTACTATGAGAAGCTTGAGCCTTACATGCAAGCTCTCTTTGAGCTTACATCCAATGCAGTAAAAGGAGATGAAGAGGCTGCTGCTCTCCAAGCAATTGAGTTCTGGAGCTCAATCTGTGATGAAGAGATAGAGCTTCAGGAGTATGAGAGTACTGAGAGTGGGGACTCTGGGCCTCCCCATTCCCGTTTCATTGAGAAGGCTTTGTCATCTCTGGTTCCTATGCTGCTAGAAACTCTGCTGAAGCAGGAAGAGGACCAGGACCAGGATGACAGCATTTGGAATTTGTCCATGGCTGGTGGGACCTGTCTTGGTCTTGTTGCCAGAACTGTTGGGGATGCTATTGTGCCCCTTGTGATGCCTTTTGTCGAAGCTAACATATTGAAGCCGGATTGGCGTTGTCGTGAGGCAGCTACATATGCATTTGGCTCAATCCTTGAAGGCCCAAGCATTGAGAAGCTCTCTCCCTTGGTCCAAGCAGGTCTGGACTTTCTGCTTAAGGCAATGAAGGATGAAAACAACCATGTCAGGGACACAACTGCTTGGACTCTTAGTCGTATTTTCGAGTTATTGCACAGTCCAGCTGGTGGAATTTCTGTGATTTCTTCTGAGAACATTCAACAGATTTTAGGGGTATTGTTGGAAAGCATAAACGACACTCCAAATGTAGCAGAGAAGGTCTGTGGGGCAATCTATTACCTTTGCCAGGGATATTTTGAAGCTGGACAGGCCTCCTCTGTCCTCACGCCTTTCCTCACAAACATCATCACTCAACTTATTAGGACTGCCGATCGTACAGATGGTGGTGACTCTAAGCTAAGGTCTTCTGCATATGAAACCTTGAATGAGGTGGTCAGGTGTTCCTATATTGTGGAGACGTCTCCCATCATAGAACAGCTGCTCCCTGTCATTATGAATAAGTTGGGGCAGACTCTAGAGCTTCAGATTGTATCATCAGATGATAGGGAAAAACAAGGTGACTTGCAAGCTTCTCTATGTGGTGTTATTCAGGTTATTATCCAGAAACTTAGCAGTACAGATGAAACGAGGCCCATAATACTTCGAGCTTCAGATCAAATTATGGCATTGTTCCTTAGAGTATTTGCTTGTCGTAGCTCTACAGTTCATGAGGAAGCAATGCTTGCTATTGGTTCACTGGCTTATGCCTGTGGACCAAAGTTTGAGAACTATATGGGTGAATTCTACCGCTATTTGGAGATGGGGTTGCAGAATTTTGAGGAATACCAGGTGTGTTCCATCACAGTTGGGGTGGTTGGTGATATTTGCCGTGCCTTGGATGACAAGGTCTTACAGTTCTGTGATGGGATCATGAAACACCTTCTCAATGATCTTGGCAGTAATGAACTCCACCGGTCTGTCAAGCCTCACATATTTTCTTGCTTTGGGGACATTGCTCTTGCAATCGGAGAGCATTTCGAGAGGTATGTCATTTATGCAGTGCAAGCGATGCAGCAAGCTGCAGCAGTCTGCGCACAGCTCGATGCCAACGATGAAGAATTGATGGAGTATGGCAACCACCTCAGGCGTACCATATTCGAAGCTTATTCCGGTATTCTCCAGGGTTTCAAGGATTCAAAGCCTGACGTGATGTTGCCATATGCTTCACATCTCCTGCAGTTTATAGAAGTGGTTTTCTTGGACAGGCAGAGGTATTGCTTTCTTTTCTTTTCTTTTCTCTCCTCTTCCTTGAATTTGTTGCTCTCTATCTTTTGAATTCCTTACGTCTCTGATGGTTTGGCTTCCATATTTTCCAGGGATGAGTCTGTGACAAAAGCTGCAGTTGCTGTGATGGGTGATCTTGCAGATGCGCTTGGCCCGAACACGAAGCTCCTGTTTAGAGACCGTGCATTCTATATCGAATTTTTGGGCGAGTGTCTGCAATCTGATGACGAATCGATCAAGGAAACTGCAACGTGGACCCAGGGGATGATTGGACGTGTCATGGTTTCATGAGATGAAGCTAGCTGGTTTGTGAGTACAACAGCGATGTCTGGGTTCCTTCTTTTTTTTTTTCTTCTTCTTTATTTTTAATCTCAATCTTTGTCCTTTTAAACAAGCCTCATTTTTACTAGTCTTAAGTAAAGCTAAGGCCTAAGGTTGTCGTGAACTTGAAAAATTGAGTTCATCCATGTTCCTTGTGTATTGCGGGTGTGAGTTTTGAATTTTCGGAAACGCCCACGATATTTTTGTTTTTGTTTTGGGTTTTCCAAAAACCCATGAAGGGTCGAATGTTCGGGCCGCTTAACTTGTTTTTGTTTTGGGTTTGGTTTTGGGGCTGAATTCCGTTCGAGTGTCGGCATGTTGCTCTACAGCATATTTTTAATAGCCTTAGCAAATTTTACTTATCAAAATAGTTAAAAATTACTTTTCTCTATTCTGGTGAGCTATTTTTTTCAAAATTCTCCCTGCAGCCTCATAATTTTAACTATTTACTATCACTATTCTATTTAAATAATATTTTTTTAGATTTTTATTTTATTTTTTCTCTATTTAATCTTTTTATACAACAAGCTACCATACATCTTCATCTTGAGATTAGATCATTGCTAAGAAATTTACAAAAGTTTTCATTTGCTTTTTATCCAAATTCAAGAAAGAAAGAAAAGATAAATGAAAGAACAACAAAGTTTATGGGAGGGTCAAAGAAACTTTCATGTTCATGAAATAAGGACATCATTGTGTAAGAGAGATGTGAGAAGAATGGATAAAAGTATGCTCTGATCATGTGAGAGAAATGAGAAACAATTTATGTGAGGGTCAAAGAAACTTTCATGTCCATGAAATAATGACAGTATCGTGTGAGAGAAATGGGAGATGGGAGAAGAATGGAAAAAAGTGTGCTGTGATCATGTGAGAGAGAAATGAGAAACATAAATGGTGAGAGAGTTAGTGAGTGAATATTATTCATAAATATTGGCCAGCATTTTCACTTACCAAAACTTTTTGGTTAAAGTGGTGAAGTTGCTGAGAGTGGTTTTTTAGTGTTTTCATCAAATTGATTCACAAAAATAGTTAAAAAGTTATTTTGGTGAGGCTACTAAGAGCATTCCTAGTAGCCTCACAAAAATAGTTTTTTAGCTATTTTGGTGAGCTAATTTGATGAAAATCCTGAAAAACCACTCTCAGCAGCCTCACCATTTTAACCAAAAAAATTTGATGACTGAAATTACTAACCAAATTAGATGAGGCATTTTCACTCAACAACCCACTCACCAAATTTTGTTTCACCATTCTCTCTCACATGATTAGCACATTTTTTTTTTTTCCTTTTTTCTCTCATTTTCTTCTCCCATCTCCCATTTCTCACACGATAATGTCCTTATTTTATGGATATGAATGATTTTTTGTAAAAAGATTATATAGAGAAATAAATAAATAAATATGAAAAAATTATTATTTAAATGGAATAATGAATATTGACTAGTTAAAATGGTGAGGCTGCTTGGGGAATTTTAATAAAGTGGCTCACCAGAATAGAAAAAAGTGATTTTTAGTTATTTTGGTGAGTAAAATTTGGTGAGGCTACTAGGAGTGCTCTAAGAATGCTCTAATGAATTTAACACGAAAACCGTCTTTTATAACATTTTAATCCAATCCCTCGGGTCTGTTATGGACTTATGGAATTGTTAAATGTAATTTGGTGAATTTTGATTCTCAAATTCACTGTAGTGTTTGGTAAAATGATGTAAAATTCTGTCTAACTTCTTTAAAAATCAAAATCTCTTATTAAACCAAACGGACTTTTAGCTATGACATTCACCGCCAACACATTTTTTAAAAACAGCCATTGGAACTCTTCTTAAAATTCAAAACTTTAACAAAAAAAATAAATACAGTATTTTTTTTAAAAAAAGAAGAAGTTAAAATTAAGAAAAGAAAGTAGTGTTTGGTGGTGGCTGTCGCACAAAGGTGGCCTGCTGTGGCTGCTTGCCAAATTTGACTACCACACATCTAGCAGCCACATTGTGCCCGCTAGCTAGTTTTTGTGGTGTTGTGTTGGCCGTTAGTTAGTTTTGGCGGCCATCACCAAGGTTGCTTGAGCACCACCACGTGGCAGCAATTCCATTGTAGTGCTACAATTTTGATCTCTACTTATTTTCTAAAATATCTCTCAATTTTTTATTTTTATAAACACATGCAAGATTTTATAAACTAATTTTCAACTTTCTCAGATATAATTGGTATTAAATCAATTCTCTCGACTTTTACCTTTGGGATAATTGTACCACTAATCCCTGTTGTTGACCTAAATTACAAATAATTTCATGTGGTATAAAAAGTTCATAGAAAGTCATTATGGTAAACTATAATTACGAATCACTCATTAAACCCGTTTTTTCGTCCACCAAATTAACAGAATCCGTTAGTTTTCATGTTATATAAATAATGATATAATCTCTAAATATTATTTGTATTGTAATCTACTAAAGAACTTTGTTTACTTGGTGGATAGAAAATGTTTTCAGGAAGTGATTTGTAATTATAGTATCATAGAGAGTAATTCGTAATTTAGACCAATCTCAAGGACTAAAAGTGCATTGTCCCTTTACTTTTTATCGAAACTCTTTAAAAACTTCTCAAAATATTACAACCAAATCTATGTTTAGGCGAGTAATGTTAAAAAATTTTTTGTTCTTTTTTTATTATTATTTTTTCAAAATTAATAGAACTTTTAAAATTTTCATTGACTTTAAAATAAATCACACTTGAAATTTGATTCAATAGTAATTTCAAAAATTACATTTTTAAGATAATAAAAAGATGACAAAAAAAAAAAAAAAATGTTCATAGCATTATGCCATACCATGGCTTTGGATTTGCTGCGGACATGCGCATGATAAACTTATGGTGTTTTAACACGAGCCATCGATTTTGTTAAATGCAAGGTCTGCAAAATCATCACTACACAAGACGTACGGACATTCGCCTGGTAAAATTGTCGTTCCTCGAAGCGCCTAACTTCTCTACCGGCCAACAATAAGGAGAGCGAGGTTGGGATTCGGTTCTTCGCAGGGGCTACTTCGCCGTAGAGGTCTAAGCGTCGTCGTTTGCTTTGCTGTCGATGACGGCCTGAGAGAGAAGCAATAGGAGTTGGTCTCTAGCGTTGACTTCGCCGTCGAGGATAGGCCTGGTGAGATCCCAAAACCCATAATAGAAAGCCCCAAAGACGTAGAGTTTTCTTATCGGACAGATCTAAGTTAACTTTATAAGCTGAGATTTTATTTTCTCTCTTTCTATGGTCGAATTTTCAAGGAATGATGGGACATTGACTTCGTGATGGAAATGTAGGTGTGGTGGGCGATAGCACAAGAGAAGGAAGTTTTCCGAGAACCAAGCAGATTTTTTTTAAAAAAAAATGGCAGTTTCTTCTTTCTCTCTCAGCTTTTTCTCAAAAACCCACAAACCCTCTCTTTCCAAGACCCTAATTTTCACTCCACCCACTATCTCACCCAATTCCCATCTCAAATTCAACCCCATTTTTAGACCCTCCACTCTCTCACTCTTCCTCACAATCCAGAAACCCAATATCAAAAAAACCCACTTCAAATCCCATATCTGCTGCCTCTTCACCGGCATCGTCGAAGAAATGGGCGAAATCAAGCAGCTGGGTATTGCCGAACACGGCGGATTCGACATGAGAATCGGCGCAAAGACCGTTCTTGAAGGCGTAAACCTCGGCGATAGCATTGCCGTCAACGGTACGTGCCTTACGGTGACGAAATTCGACATCCAATTGTCTGAATTCACCGTCGGTTTGTCGCCCGAAACGCTGCGAAAGACGTCATTGGTCGAGCTCGGACAGGGCTCGGCGGTGAACTTGGAGCGGGCTGTGCAGCCCACGAGCAGAATGGGTGGACATTTCGTGCAGGGACATGTGGACGGGACGGGGGAGATAGTGGCAAAGGAGCCTGAGGGGGATTCCTTGTGGGTAAAGGTAAAGGCAGGGAGAGATTTGTTGAGGTATATAGTGCCAAAAGGGTTTATTGCGGTGGATGGGACTAGTTTGACGGTGGTGGATGTGTTTGATGAGGAGGAGTGCTTTAATTTCATGTTGGTGGCTTATACTCAGCAGAATGTGGTGATTCCTTCGAAGAATGTTGGGCAGAAGGTGAACTTGGAGGTGGATATATTGGGGAAGTATGTGGAGAGGTTGCTTAGTAGTGGGTTTGTTGACTCTATTAGATCTTCATGACAAAAGGTACTTAACTATGGTTCTGATTCTGTTAATGTATCTTTGTTTGTCCTGCAAAGTATTTTGTTATTGCTTGAATAAGAAAGACGGAATTTTTTGAGAGCTATTTGTTTCATTTTGGTTGATTCTGATATGTGTAGATGTTTGCTATTCTTACTTTTAGGGATATTCATGGGAAGATGCTTTAGCTGTCTTGTAGGGAAAGAGTGTTATTTTAGACTTGCCTGGTATGATCATGTGAAATGTAAGTGGTTCCATAAGTGAAAACATGGCTTCATTTGAAACTTCTAGGCATGATCAACCCTTGAAGCCGGTTTTGTTGTAATTGTGGTATAGTAAAGCCATACTCTCCAGAATGAGAGAAGTAAATGGCCCTAGATGGAAGAGTTGAATATTAGATTCTTAGTTATTAAGATAAAAGTTGTCCTCTGGCAAGCCAATGAATGATAGAAACTTTGAGGACAGGGAGAGCACGATGGCGTATATGTCTCATTCCATTGAGATAAGGGGTTCATCCTTATTAAAAAAAGAAAAAAGAAAAAAGAAAAAAGAAAAAAGAAAAAAGAAAAAAAGGAATGTAGATTCCATAGAGGCGACTCTGATCTATTTGACATGGCAAGAATTTGAATTGGGGGTGAGATTTCCATTTCTTTGTTGACAATCATGTTGATTTGTGATCACGAAGACTTTCCCCCATTCCTATGCTTTTTATCTGCGGTAGATCCACGGCCCTCGAATTTCAATTCTTACATTATGTTATTTGCTTGCATAAAATCCCCTGCCTGAAGATGTCAAGAGTACATGATTTCCATGTCACTTCAATTTCCAAACTAACATCATTGTATATGTTTTAGCCTTCTATATTCTTTCACTCATCAAGGGACAAAAGTGAACGAAAATTTTGCAAAGAAAAATTTCTTACACGGCTTGAAGTTTAGGGCTTGTTTGATGAAGATCGAGATCTCCTTTCTCCGTTCTTATTTCTATACAAAAAAGTGAAAACATTAACAAATAACTTTTCTCACATTTTACTCACAAAAACTCAAAATTTCTTTTACCTTTATGTCACATTAACGCATTTTTTCTCAAACACTAAATGAGTGTTTTCGAAATCTTTTTTCTTTTTTTAAAAAAGCACATTGGTTTGTTTGTTAATATGTTATGACTTGACATTAAAGGATTGAGATTCGATGCACTTGCCTACTTGGATTGTTTGCAATCTAGGCAGCCAAGTGTGAGATGAACTCTCTGTGTCTTACTTGCCCGGGCAGATTGGATGAAACCCTATTTAAGGACGGGCAGAACAAATCAAATTAATCAATAAGTACAAATAGAGTGGTTATCCACCCTCTAGAACCAATGGAATAATAAGACTAGGAGACCAGCAGTGATCATTAGCAAAGTGGACTGTGTAGCAGCAATATTCAGTACTCCATTACTCTTCTGAGTCTTCTCTGTGGCTTCCTTTATATTGGTGCAATTAAGAGTAAGCTTTCCTTCGTTGCACATGTTGGCAAGCAGGCTTGGTGGGTAATCACCAAAGAAGTTAATGTAGCTGAACATGATTTTGAAGCAATCAGCTGTCATGCCATTAATGGCATCTGCATAAGTGCAAGCGAAGTCATTCAAAGCATTACAACAAGCCAGCGGCGGGAATCTGGGTCCTCTGCACCGGCTTGTGATGATTGTATAGTTCTTAAACTCTAAGTCTACGCCGCATGCTGCACATAATGAAACAATGAAATTCAGATTCCTTTTTTCTTCTCATCCTGATGAACTTCCTAGACACTATTTTGTCTCCTACCACCACCAACTCCTACTAGAACCGCCCCACGAGCGAAAAATATTTTCCCTGAAAACTATTTTCAGTGCTAACCAAACAACATAAGATGGTTTCAAGAAGATATTTCTAGGGTAATATCCAAATCTTTCTGAGCTTTAAGAATCACTGAGTGAACAACAGCCTCTGAACAAGGGCCCATCCTGAGAACCTCTATGAAGATCCCAGTCATGATCAGTACGTATTAGCGTGAGTGTGAGAATGTGGTTCATGAGATATTGGTACCCAAGCTTCACATATATACTTTAGCTTGACGGAGTTGGAAAAGTCCGGCAAGATTGGAGGCATGTATGCTCTCTGAGAGAGAGAGAGAGAGAGAGAGAGAGAGAGAGAGGAGGTTTGGTTGGGATATTACCAGGTGGGGCGAGGAAGGGGGAGGGTGGGGATCGAAACTCTCCGTTTTGAACACTGAGGGTAATTTTGGAACTTTGGCCTTTAAGTGGTCACATGCCTTGCATGTGACTTATTTTCCGTCTCTTTGGACGGATTAAGTGGACGGAAGGGTTTAAGTGCCAAAGTTGGTTATATTAGAGGAGTCATTTACTAATTTTTAAACATTAGGTGTCAAATTGCTAATAGGTGGATACATCAGGGGAAAAAAGTGTACTTTCCCCTTTTAGATATGACATTCACCGCTAACAAACTTTTTTTAAAAACAGCCAATGAAACTCTTCTTAAAATTCAAAACTTAACAAAAAAATAAATACAACATTTCAAAAAGCAGTGGCTATTGCACAACGGGGGCCTTGCAGTGGCTGCCTGCCAAATTTGGCGACCACACATTTGTCAGCCACATTGTACCCGCTATCCAGTTTTGGTGGCGTTGTGCTGGCCGTTAGCTAGTTTTGGTGACCGGTGGCCATCACCAAGGTCGCTTGAGCACAACCACGTGGCGGCAATGCCATTGTAGTGCTATCACACAACGGTGGCCTTGTAGTGGCTACCTGTCAAATTTGGTGACCACACATTTGTCAGTCACATTGTACCCGCTAGCCAGTGCTGGTGGCGTTGTGCTGGCCGTTAGCTAGTTTTGGTGATTGGTGGCCATCACCAAGGTCGCTTGAGCATGACCACGTGGCGGCAATGCCATTGTAGTGCTACAATTTTGATCTCTTCTTATTTTTTAAAATATTATTCAATTTTTTATTTTTATAAAACGCATCTAAAATTTTACAAAACTAATTTTCAAATTTCTCAGATATGGTCCGTATTAAATCATTTTTCTCAACTTTAACTTTTTATTAAAACTCTTCAAAAATTTCTCAAAATATTACAACTAAATCCACGTTTAGGCGAGTAATGTTAGGAACATTTTTTTTATTTTCTTTTTATCTTCTTAAAGTTAGATGATTCATTATTAAAATTTAATTTAATAATAATTTTAAAACTCACGTCAATTTTAAGATTAAAAAAAAAAAAAAAAACTTCATGCATTGTTCTGCCTGGCCATACCAAAGTTTTTGATTTGCTACGGACGTACGCATGGTATAAACTAATGGTGTTTTAATGCGAGCCATCGATTTTACTGAATGCAAGGTCTGCAAAATCATCACTACACAAGACGAACGGACATTCGCATGGTAAACTTCTCTACCGGCCAACAATTCCAGGAGAGCGAGGTTGGGATTCGGTTCTTCGCAGACGCTACTTCGCCGTAGAGGTCTAAGCGTCGTCGTTTGCTTTGCTGTCGATGACGGCCTGAGAGAGAAGCAACAGGAGTTGGTCTCTAGCGTTGTCTTCGCCGTCGAGGATAAGCCTGGTGAGATCCCAAAACCCATAATAGAAAGCCCCAAAGACGTAGAGTTTTCTTATCGGACATATCTAAGTTAACTTTATAAACTGAGATTTTCTTTTCTCTCTTTCTACAGTCGAAATTTCAAGGAATGATGCGGACATTGACTTCGTGATGGAAATGTAGGTGTGGTGGGCGATAGCACAAGAGAAGGAAGTTTCCCGATAACCAAGCAGATTTTTTTTTTTTTTAAAAAAAATGGCAGTTTCTTCTTTCTCTCTCAGCTTTTTCTCAAAAACCCGCAAACCCTCTCTTTCCAAGACCCTAATTTTCACTCCACCCACTATCTCACCCAATTCCCACCTCAAATTCCACCCCATTTTTAGACCCTCCACTCTTACACTCTTCCTCCCAATCCAGAAACCCAATATCAAAAAAACCCACTTCAAATCCCATATCTGCTGCCTCTTCACCGGCATCGTCGAAGAAATGGGCGAAATCAAGCAGCTGGGTATCGCCGAACACGGCGGATTCGACATGAGAATCGGCGCAAAGACCGTTCTTGAAGGCGTAAACCTCGGCGATAGCATTGCCGTCAACGGTACGTGCCTTACGGTGACGAAATTCGACATCCAATTGTCTGAATTCACCGTCGGTTTGTCGCCCGAAACGCTGCGAAAGACGTCATTGGTCGAGCTCGGACAGGGCTCGGCGGTGAACTTGGAGCGGGCTGTGCAGCCCACGAGCCGAATGGGTGGACATTTCGTGCAGGGACATGTGGATGGGACGGGGGAGATAGTGGCAAAGGAGCCTGAGGGGGATTCCTTGTGGGTAAAGGTAAAGGCAGGGAGAGATTTGTTGAGGTATATAGTGCCAAAAGGGTTTATTGCGGTGGATGGGACTAGTTTGACGGTGGTGGATGTGTTTGATGAGGAGGAGTGCTTTAATTTCATGTTGGTGGCTTATACTCAGCAGAATGTGGTGATTCCTTCGAAGAATGTTGGGCAGAAGGTGAACTTGGAGGTGGATATATTGGGGAAGTATGTGGAGAGGCTGCTTAGTAGTGGGTTTGTTGACTCTATTAGATCTTCATGACAAAAGGTACTTAACTATGGTTCTGATTCTGTTAATGTATCTTTGTTTGTCCTGCAAAGTATTTTGTTATTGCTTGAATAAGAAAGACGGAATTTTTTGAGAGCTATTTGTTTCATTTTGGTTGATTCTGATATGTGTAGATGTTTGCTATTTTTACTTTTAGGGATATTCACGGGAAGATGCTTTAGCTGTCTTGTAGGGAAAGAGTGTTATTTTAGACTTGCCTGGTATGATCATGTGAAATATAAGTGGTTCCATAAGTGAAAACATGGCTTCATTTGAAACTTCTAGGCATGATCAACCCTTGAAGCCGGTTTTGTTGTAATTGTGGTATAGTAAAGCCATACTCTCCAGAATGAGAGAAGTAAATGGCCCTAGATGGAAGAGTTGAATATTAGATTCTTAGTAATTAAGATAAAAGATGTCCGCTGGCAAATCAATGAATGATAGAGACTTTGAGGACAGGGAGAGCACGATGGCGTATATGTCTCATTCCATTGAGATAAGGGGTTCATCCTTATTAAAAAAAGAAAAAAGAAAAAAGAAAAAAGAAAAAAGAAAAAAGAAAAAAGAAAAAAGAAAAAAGAAAAAAGGAATGTAGATTCTATAGAGTCGACTCTGATCTTTTTGACATGGCAAGAATTTGAATTGGGGGCGAGATTTCCATTTCTTTGTTGACAATCATGTTGATTTGTGATCACGAAGACTTTCCCCCATTCCTATGCTTTTTATCTGCGGTAGATCCACGGCCCTCGAATTTCAATTCTTACATTATGTTATTTGCTTGCATAACATCCCCTGCCTGAAGATGTTAAGAGTACATGATTTCCATGTCACTTCAATTTCCAAACTAACATCATTGTATATGTTTTAGCCTTCTCTATTCTTTCACTCATCAAGGGACAAAAGTGAACGAAAATTTTGCAAAGAAAAATTTCTTACACGGCTTGAAGTTTAGGGCTTGTTTGATGAAGATCGAGATCTCCTCTCTCCGTTCTTATTTCTATACAAAAAAGTAAAAACATTAACAAATAACTTTTCTCACATTTTACTCACAAAAACTCAAAATTTCTTTTACCTTTATGTCACATTAACACATTTTTTCTCAAACACTAAATGAGTGTTTTCGAAATCTTTTTTCTTTTTTTAAAAAAGCACATTGGTTTGTTTGTTAATATGTTATGACGTGACATTAAAGGATTGAGATTCGATGCACTTGCCTACTTGGATTGTTTGCAATCTAGGCAGCCAAGTGTGAGATGAACTCTCTGTGTCTTACTTGCCCGGGCAGATTGGATGAAACCCTATTTAAGGACGGGCAGAACAAATCAAATTAATCAATAAGTACAAATAGAGTGGTTATCCACCCTCTAGAACCAATGGAATAATAAGACTAGGAGACCAGCAGTGATCATTAGCAAAGTGGACTGTGTAGCAGCAATATTCAGTACTCCATTACTCTTCTGAGTCTTCTCTGTGGCTTCCTTTATATTGGTGCAATTAAGAGTAAGCTTTCCTTCGTTGCACATGTTGGCAAGCAGGCTTGGTGGGTAATCACCAAAGAAGTTAATGTAGCTGAACATGATTTTGAAGCAATCAGCTGTCATGCCATTAATGGCATCTGCATAAGTGCAAGCGAAGTCATTCAAAGCATTACAACAAGCCAGCGGCGGGAATCTGGGTCCTCTGCACCGGCTTGTGATGATTGTAAAGTTCTTAAACTCTAGGTCTACGCCGCATGCTGCACATAATGAAACAATGAAATTCAGATTTCTTTTTTCTTCTCATCCTGATGAACTTCCTACCTAGACACTATTTTGTCTCCTACCACCACCAACTCCTACTAGAACCGCCCCACGAGGGAAAAATATTTTCCCTGAAAACTATTTTCAGTGCCAACCAAACAACATAAGATGGTTTCAAGAAGATATTTCTAGGGTAATATCCAAACACCCAAAAACTATTAAGTTTTCCCAAAAATATTTCAAGTGGAAATGTTTTAATTAAATTATAACGTCGAAGCAAATGTAGCCTAAAACTCTATAGCAGGAAAACAAAGAGAAATGAATTGAAAAAAAAATAATAATAAAAAAAAATAAAGGAAAAGAATTTACTTGAAACGTAGGTGGAATAGTAGGCCAAGCCTGTTAGAAAAAAGAAAAAGTGAAACAAATAAAGAAAACGACTGAAAGAAGCCATCTTTTGCGATGGTTTCTTCGAGATATATCCAGACGTCAATCTTCGCCTTCCTACAGTTCGTTGACGAACTTTTTTCCTTAGATGGAGTTTTCTTTTGGGGAGATAGAGAGAGAGGAGATCCAGGAAAAAGTTGCAGGAAATGTGGTGGGAATGAAAGTTGTTAGACTGTTGGTCAACAAAATGTTAGTTCTACGTATGTTATGCATATACGACACGTATGTGAAATGCTACAGAAAAAACATCCCTCGGTTGTTTTGTTGGGCTGGCTTTAAAGAGAGGGGCAAGAGTTACTGGAGTGAAAAACACAATTTTACCCTCCACTTATAAAGGACTGACCGTTTTTCAGTTTTTGCGGTCACTACATTTGCGTCTTTAAGATTCGTTACTAGTCAATATAATTGTCATAGGCCGGAAAATCACTTTTATATATATATATATATATATATATATATATATATATATATATATATATATATATATATAGGATATAGTTTTGTGGTCCAGACTTCTTATTATAGGCATTAGCCAATGGCGATGATGGTGTACTTCTTATTATAGCCATCATCACAATTCACAAACCAAAACACCCGATATGATCTTCTCCAACTTTTTTTTTTACATTATTTTGTGTGTGAGTTTGGTTTTTTTCTTATTCCTTGAACCTATAGGAAGAAAAGAATTGGGGGGGGGGGGGGGGGGGGGAAGATCTAGCTATAAATAAAAGCAGGACGTTGGGTCAAGTTCTTTTTATAATTTAAAGTTTTCTTTATATAAAATAATTTTCGACTTATCATTAAACCAAGTATCAGTTTTTGTTTATCAAACTACTAAAATTCGGTGCTTAACGGCCCTTTTTTTTATTTTTTATTTTTATGGCATTCATTTGAAACTCCAAAAAAGATTTGTGGTAACTGCATTCGCATTTGTACTTTGTGCAATTTGCCCATAACTGTACATGTGCGGGTGGATTTTTTGTACTAACTGCCCATGACATCTACCTTGCATTTCAGGCCCTCTTTTTTCTTTTTCTTTTTTTTTGGATTTTTTCTTTTTAACTATGAACTTAATTTATATGGCATTGTTTTTTATTTTTTTATTTTTTTTTATTTTTTATAGCTTTTTATAAGGTTTTTTTAGAAGGACTTAATCCAATTTTTAAATTAAATACACTTGTAAATTGCAATATGAAGATACAAATTAATTGATTTGTAAACATTTGGCAATACAAATATCTATGAGTTGAATATTTCTAATTTGAAAAAAAAAAAAAAAAAAAAAATTTGCATCTATTTTTATACTTTGGGCAAAACAAATAAATTGAAAAACTACCAATAAATTGACTTCAATTGTCTTTAAATAATGTCCATAGTTGGCGACGAAACCAAACTATTAGAAAAACAAGCCTTTATGTTGAACAGATTCGCAGTTTCAATTTATTAGTAAAAACGTAAAACTCATGGTTATCTTACTCCTTTCCCTAAAATCAGTTGCGAAGCCACTTATAGGCCAGCAGGGCCATGCCCCTGCAATGGTTGAAAAAAAAAATTATGTTTTTATAGAGCTCATCCCATATAAGAGTTAAGGGCCCTGCAGATCCCTTTCGAAATGACTCGACACAAAAGTTTGCAAAACTTTGCTTGTTTCACTTTTTTTATTGAACCTTAAGTAAAAAATAAAAAAATCTTGAAGATTGGACATGGTGTCAACAAAGTCTTACTAGTGCTAAAAAAATTAAAAAGAGTCTACTTCTTCTCTTCCAATTAAATGATAGACGCATTTTCTTTTTTATTCCTTTATAATCTTGTTTTAAAAAAATTTTAGATGAAGAATTTTGTATATACCAATTTCTAAGCAAGAGACTTTAGTGGAAAAACTAGGAATTCATGTTTCAATATGGCCCCATCAAGCATAAATTTCTAACTCCACCACGGCCTAAAACGACCATGTTTGTCAATGTATGCTATACCCCGAGAAAAAAACACCGAATTAATCCTCTGCCTTTTTGTTTTTTTAAAAAATAAAGTTAAACATACGGTAAAATTGCGATTTGGCTTTTCAATTCGTGTGTAGACCTGTTACATGTTGTTTTAGGATTTGAATTAGGTACTTCAAAAAAATTACAACATATGTGCAATAATTTTTTTAGCGGTCCAGATTTAATTCCAAAATTTGAAAAAATTACCACACATATATGTTTTAGTTTTTTTCCGATGCCTAAGCCAAATCTTTGTTTTAAAATGCACTTCCAAACAGTGGCCGGTTGAGGGCTTGAGACCAGTAGTCAGTAGATGGAAGGTCACCGTCTAGTGTGATGATTTTTTTTTTTTTTTAATGAAATGCATCCTCAAACTCACAAGTACTCTCAACAGCTAGCTTCAGGCTTTCATATATATATATATACTACACCATATATATATATATATATACTACACCCACACAAGAATTGATATGCATGACATGCACATCAACTTAGTGCGATATGGGCAGGATATGAGATATGATATTATTCCTAAAAAAATGCAATTTGAAAGAAGTTTAAGCTCGTCAGTCATCGAACCTCATTAATGTATGATTTTTTCACAAAAAGGGTAATGCTATATATATATATATTTTCATCATACTTTCATTTCATTGGGTTATTGTGATAGTGTCTGTCCTTAGAACAATCTTTGTTAAAAGAAAAATACTAATAAGAACTTATAGGTACGGTTACTGATGCTCAATGAAATAAAAATTTTATGCAAAAAATAAATTAATAAAAAAAAGAAGATGATAAGATAAGATAAGATAAGATGAGATCTGTGTTGTGACGTCCCACATCGCCTGGGAATGAGGATGTGCTTATATGTATAAATGCACCCTATATGACACAACGCGTTTTAAAGCCGTGATGGCAATGAACCTATCAGAACTCCGCAGTTAAGCGAGCCGCTGCGAGAGCAATCTCAGGATGGGTGACCTCCTGGGAAGTCTGGTATGGGGAGTCAAAAGCGGACAGTATTGTGTCATTGGGGGTGAATCGTTACAAATGGTATCAGAGCCATTGCCCAGCCTGAGATGGTGGGAGCGTGCACAAGCCCATGAGGGTCGCCGGCGGGCACTCGCTGGGATGCCAAGAATGGGGTGATCCCATGAGGGTCGCCAGCGAGGACGCTGGGTCCAAAGGGGGGGTGATTGTGACGTTCCACATCGCCTGGGAATGAGGATGTGCTTATATGTATAAATGCACCATATATGACACAACGCGTTTTAAAGCCTTGATAGCAATGAACCTATCAGAATTCCGCAGTTAAGCGAGCCGCTGCGAGAGCAATCTCAGGATGGGTGACCTCCTGGGAAGTCTGGTATGGGGAGCCAAAAGCGGACAGTATTGTGTCATTGGGGGTGGATCGTTACATATGTACAATCTGTTCCTAGACCAAATAAATGGGGATTAACAAGGGATCAAAAAATTAGAAAGTAAAATGATATCTTTCGCTAGTATTGTTTTGAAACTGGCGGAATTAATTACATCCCTAAAAAAATGAAAAAGGCGAGAAGAGAAGAAAAAGTTGGAGGGTCCTATATATATTATCGGTTCCGGCTTCTGTGCTGTATTTTAAAAGTACAGCACAGGTGCTGTAATTTGATGAATGGGTAGGATTGTTTTTGAATTTTATTAACCTAAACAGTGACGTTTCAAACTCAAAGAAAATTAAGCCAAACTAGTTGTTTGACGCCGTTAAACCAAATTGTTCTCTCTCCCTTTCGTATTTCTCCCGAATCTACCTCTCCCTTTCTCATCACTGTCTCTCTCTCTCAAATTTTCTTCCTCTGAGATTCTGGGTTCTGAAATGGATCGAGATTAAATTGATGTTTGTGGTTTTTGTTATACCCATTAGTTGGTTTAACTAAAATTTGGTAAAGTAGCCGATTGTGGTGATTTTTTGGTTGATTTATGGGGAGTGCCAGCTGTCCTTCGACAAAGCCCCCAGTTTCCATGTCAAAATGCACCGCCCGGCCGCCGGCATGCGGTTCCACCTACCGAACATCCCGTGCATGAGTACCCCAAAAGCTGATTTTGATGAAGGAAGGGTGTGACAGTGGGCGGAGGAAGAGTTTTCTGAAGGGTAGAGAAGAAGAAGAAGAAAAGGATGAGATTGATTTGAGAGCGGAAGATTTGTTAGCGCTTTGAATAAATGGGGGAAGACTGTGACAGTAGGTGCTCATTTTGGTGCCCAAGATTGATTTCAGAAGTTGTGGCTTTCTTTTCACTTCAATTTGAGTTCCGACTTTAACTATGGTTATCCTGGTTACGTGATTTGATTCAATCTGAAAATCAATTGACCTCTTTAGCAGAACGATGATGACGATGGGCGGAGGAAGAGTTTTCTGAAGGGTAGAGAAGAAGAAGAAAAGGATGAGATTGATTTGAGAGCGGAAACGTTCATTGCTAAGTTCTATGAGCAAATAAAGGCTGCAGAGACAGACTTCTTATTTAGTGTACATCATATCAGCCGAACCAACAAAATCAACCAAAAAATTATCACAATCGGCTACTTCAATAACCCAATCAGAGATTAAAATCAAGCTTCCTTCAACCCAGAATCTCAGCAAACTTCAACCGATCAATTTTAATTTCTTGGATTTATCAAATTTCAGTTAAACCAACTAATGGGTATAACAAAAACCACAAACATCAATTTAATCTCAATCCATTTCAGAACCCAGAATCTCAAATGAAGAAAATTTGAGAGAAGAGAGAGAGAGTGACGAGAACGGGAGAGGCAGATTCGGGAGAGAGAGACGAAAGGGAGAGAGAACAATCCTAGGCATTTTTTGCCTGGTTCAACGGCGTCAAACAACAAGTTTAGTTTAATTTTCTTTGTGTTTGAAACATCACCGTTTAAGTTAATAAAATTTTAAAACAATCTGAGCCCTTCATAAAATGATAAAATTACAACATCTGTGCTGTACTTTTAAAATACAGCACAGAAGCCGGATCCTATACTATCTGCCAGTGTCAATGGAAGTGGTAGAGATGCTACCACTGGCCGACGAAATATGCGACCCTGTGATGGTATCAGAAGAAACCGCTGCTAACAACATTCTCGAGTTCATTTCGCTGAAGCTTTGAGAATCAACGGAGGCCCAATCATCAATGGCAGGAAGCGGGTCATCCCGACTCAGATACCGTGTCACCTGTCTCATGCTAGGCCTAGCTTTCGGCCTGTGATGAGAACAGAGAAGACCTAGTTCCAAAACCAGCTCCGCCTCCTCAATCACGTAAATGGAATTCAACTTTGGATCAACTGCTTCCCCAATCCGACCCTTCTGATGACATTCCATTACCCAGTCGAGCAAAACGAAACTGGTCGAGTCAATCGGTCTTCTCCCGGCAGCCACTTCAAGGAGCAACATCCCATAAGCAAACACGTCGGAGCTTGTAGATACCTTGCCGGTGCGAGCCAATTCCGGCGCAATATACCCAATTGTGCCGACGACATTGGTGGTGTGTGATACCTTCTCATGATCATATAGCCTAGCAAGGCCGAAGTCGCCTAGCCGTGCATTCATTTCAGCGTCTATCAAAACATTGCTGGCCTTTACGTCTCGGTGGATCACCACTTGCTCCCATTCTTCGTGCAGATAGAGTAATCCCCAAGCAACACCTTTAAGGATGTTGAATCTTTTGTCCCAAGGCAACACCCGGTTGTTTTTGGGCTTGAAAACGAGAGAATCAAGGCTGCCGTTTGGAACATAATCATACACTATAAGGAGATCGTTTTTGTGCTTGCACCATCCTTGGAGATTGACCAGATTCTTGTGTCTTAACCTTCCCAAGCTTTCAATCTCTGCTGCAAATTCTCTCGTTCCTCGTGTTGAGCTACGCATTATCTTCTTCACAGCAACTTCGCTTCCAGTGGCAGGAAGAATACCTTTGAAGACTGCACCAAAGCCTCCAACTCCAATCACCTCACTCTCTTTGAAACCCTTTGTAGCTGCATAAAGATCCCTGTATCTGAACCTGTGAGGACAATCCAACTCCCACTCCTCAAGGCTCTCACGATGCATCAACTTTCTATACAGAGTAAGAGAGAACAGAGCTCCCAACAAAATGAGGGTTAAAGCAGATAAAGAGGCAATGACTGCCGTAACTAATGGTTTGAAACGGGCTGAACTTTTCTCCCTTGGAGGTGGCGGGGGAAGTCGAGTGATATTTAAAGACGGAGCCGCTCCGTTCACTGCAAAGCTCCATCCTAAAATGTAATGAGAGCTTGATTTCACGCCCGTTGCGGCAGAGAAACCAACGTACATGCTCTCCTTAAGATATGGGGTGAGGTCCTTGGGGTAGGAAATGAGGGGTCTGGCTGGTTTCGGTTCCGATGCAGGAGATATCGTTACATGCACAACTTTTTCTACGCCATCATATTCTATCCAGGCATGGATTGGATTGCCGCTCCCCAATTCAATTTCATCTTCGTTTAATTCACTGCCGTTGACAGAGTAACCAGCTGGTTTAAAAGCTTCTGAAGACATGCCATTGATATTGATGCCCACATGGTTTCCTTCACTATCTGAAGGCTCATTGAACCCTTTTACGGTATCAAATTCAACTGCAAAGATATGATTTGATTCATTTCCATTGTTGGCGTCGTTGAAAATTCCAAGGTAATGCCCGGGCTGAGCTCCAGGGAATTTCGTGGAGGGAGACAAGATGAAAGCGAGGCCATAGCCTCCTTTGCCGGAGCCTGGGTGGACTATAGCAAAAACAAACGATGTGTTGAAAGAAGAAACGTCTGGGTATGAAGGAGATTTAGTGTCAATGATTTGAATTTTTTTGTCAAAGAATGCATGGCCTGCAACATTTTGTGATGTATTGGTGAGCCTAAGCGCACCACTGGGCTTGATTATAGAGGCTCCTTCCTTGGTAATATTTTGTTCACTATCATTGAATCCATTATAGATGAATTCAAAGTCTTGAGACTGAGCAAGAAGAGGAAACAGGAGAAGGAAAACAAAGGAAATTGCTACAGCCATGGGGGTTTTGAGAGGAAAAGCAGGAGAAGGAAGCTCACAACTTATAACAAGATTCCGAGTGAGTTATGGACAGTGGTAAAAGACACGTACGCAACCGAGTAGTGGAGTTGTTAATTTTAAAATTAATAAGAAAAAAAAATTAATAAGAAATAATAATGTAATATAAAGTAAAAAAAATTTATATAAAAAAATAAAAAAAAAATTGTATTTTAGTGAATTTTTTATTTGAATAATAATAAAAAATTATTAAAAAAAATAGTAAGAAAAAATTATTAAAAATAATGAAAAAGTGAAAAAAAGTGTATTGAATAGTATTGTGCACTATCCTTGTGACACGTACAGTGATGTCAAAATACTTGGCCCTTAGGAGTTGCAGAGGAACAATGGTGACACGTACAGTGATGTCTATTCATATGTCGTAGTCGTTACAGCTCGATCGTCCATGGGAGAGACATGGACATGGAGAAGCAAGTCTGTGCGCGTATGTCTTGTCTCTGTCTCATTAATTACATTGATGCCGGGGTCGAGAAGGGTTTGATTTTTCTGGGTGTCCAAGACTTTGTCCGTTATTGACCGATCGATCGCGTTGATGGGGATGAGAGCCAGTCACAAGAAGAATTCTTGGCATACAATTCTTCTTCTTGTTGTGTGAAAAGAAACTTCTGGGTGTCCAGAATTCTTCTTGTCCGTTATTGTATGCCAAGAATTCTTCTTCTTGTTGTGTGAAAAAGAAACTTCTAAGACCGCAGCTTTTCTCACCAATAGTAGGGGTGAAAATAACCGCCTCAATAACCGCCCGCTAACCGCTAACCTTCCATAACCGTTAACCGGATAACCGGTAACCGCTAAAAACAGCTAAAAACCGGTAACCGGTAACCGCTAACCGCCTTAAAAAGGCGGTTAGCGGTTTTAAGGAAGCCGGTTACCGGTTATAACCGGTAACCGGCTTCCTATTATATATATATTTTTTTTTAAAAATTTTTATATATAAAACGGCGCCGTTTTGGTGTTAAACACCAAAACGGCGCCGTTTCATTCAGCATAACCCTACACTAGCAGTGCGCACGATTCAGCATTTCAGCGCCGTCTCTCCTTTCTCCCGACTCTCGTCTCGCGCCGTCTCACTGTCTCAGCCTCTCAGTGGTCTCACTCGCCACTCGGTCACTCCTCACTCGGTCTCCACTCTCCACTGACTCTCCGAGCCTCCGAGGTACTTATTATTGTTTTGATTTGTTTTGATTTGTTTGATTTGTTTTAGTTTCTGTCTTGGTTTGTTTTTGTTTTAGTTTCTGTTTTGATTTATTTGGAATTCTTCCTTTGTATAAGAATATTGATCGAGAATGAGAAATTGATTTGAGAGTTAAACTAATTACTGGTTCATTGATGATAATAAACTAATTAGGGAAAGTGAATGATGCTACAGCTTTTGTTCTTTTTGTTTGGGCTGAGGGAGCGAGGAAAGAGTGGTGGATGGGGGTAGGAAGTTATTGATTTTTTTATATTTTGGGAAAATAAGCTTGGGATCTTCTTCAAACAAATCATAAGGAGGGGGTAGGAAGTTATTGATTTGTTTGTTTGTTGATGGACTTCTAGTAGTAGTCAGAGTGCTGTTGTAGTGCTGTGTGGAAGAGGGTGTCCTCTTGTCTTTTATGGTGTATTTGGAGGGAAAGAAATGATAGGAATTTTGAAGATCACGAGAGGACGATGGAGGAGTTTAAGTCTTTTTTCTTTAGTACTCTTTATCTTTGGCTGCTTGAATTTCTCCTTTGGTCCTAAGTTTTTATGATTCTCTTATAATTTTTTCTTCTATCTAGGTGTTTTCTCTTGAACATTTCCTGTGTATTTGGGAGCGCCTTACACTTTTAATGATATTTTGATTACTTGTAACAAAAAATAAAATAAAATTGAAGATTGTACCTTGTTTGGTGGAGTGGGGGCTGGGGTGTGGTGGTCTTTCAATTTTTTTGTTATTCTTCCTGCTCAAGGTTTGCCAATTAAATATTTCTTTCTTCTGAATTATAGGAGTCATTTGCACGGGCTAAGAAGTGGGTGCAAGAGCTCCAGAAGCAAGGTGCTTATTAGTTAAGGTTGAACTTGCTTATTTTAAGATGAAATAAATTATTTAAGTTGAAGAAAAGGGATAAGGACCTGGTGTTTTCTCTTGCTGTTTATTCCTTTTATTCTTGTTTTGTTATCTCTGAACTTATCTATATTATACCATGCTATTGACATCCTGACTCTAGTCCAGCCTCTCCAATTTAGTAGTCAATGATAGAAATTGCATTTGTTACGTGGTAGTGACCATGAGCTATAACTAAATCTTTTTCTTTCTCATAACTAAGTCTTATTTTTGTTTTTAATAAAATCATCCCTCCACAGACTCTATGAGTCTGAAACCATACGGTTCTTTTTTATTCTATTAAAAAAAAAAAAAAAAAAACAGCCTTAGTAGGTGCAGACCTATAGGACCCTTTATTGAAGCCTAATTCATTCTGGCAACCTGTCTTTTTTAGAATAAGAAAAAATAGATGAATAAAGAACTCTGAACATTTTGATAAATTAATCTGAATTTGAAGGTGAAACAACTTTTAATATAAAACAAAGACTATACTGATATCTTATACTTTTGGTTTTGAAATTTTATGTAGGTTACTATTTAGTCTCTAGATTCTAAAAGGTTTAAATTTTGTCCGTGAAATTGTTAATTTTGAGCAATGTAGTATTTCTGGCAATAAAATTGTTAATATTGATTATTGGTTCATTGATGATAAACTCGGACTTCGATTGCTTTATTTGAGATGATATTTCTTTTGTTTTGAGGTGTGATTCTTATTCCTTTTGGTTAAATAAATTTTATTGTTTATCTAATAACAGATGTCAGACACTTTGAGTGATGCAACCACCCCTATTATGGTAGATGACAATTCTGAAACACCTTCCAGTGCAAATATTGAAAGCCCCACACCTTCCAATTCCCAACAGTCACAATGTAAAAAACCACCTGTGAATCAATCCATTGTGTGGAGTCACTTTAAAAAAGTGGAACCGATCGATAAGGAAAACCCTAAAGCTATGTGCAACTATTGCAATAGGTTAATAGGGTGTCATTATAAGAGGAATGACACTTCAGCCATGATGCTCCACCTTACCTATAATTGCCCAGACTCTCCACTTAAGAAATCAAAAGATTCAAGACTACCCAAAAACCAAACAATGTTGCAAATGTCATTCAAGAAACCGGTAGAAGGTGGTAGTGGTAACCAAATTGGATTCATGAAGTATGATTCAAACAATATAAGAAATTTGATTGTTCGGTATTTCATCAAAAGTGAGCTGCCTTTTAGGCATGTGGAGAGTGATGGGTTTAGGGAATTGATAAATGGAATTGAACCTAGGTTCAAAGTGCCATGTCGTATCACTTTACAAAAAGATTGTTTGAAATTGTATGAAGAAGAAAAGCTTAGGTTGAGGACTTTTTTGAGCGGTAAAAGGGTATGCATCACTACCGATACATGGACATCCCTGCAAAATATAAACTACATGTGTGTTACCGCTAGCTTCATAGACTCTGATTGGACGATTCATAAAAAAATTCTCAAGTTTAACCAAATTCCCAATCATAGGGGTGAAACTATTGGAAGAATGATAGAGAGTGCATTGACTCAGTGGGGGATTGATAGTGTGTTCACTATTACAGTCGATAATGCCTCAGCCAATGATGTGGGGATTGAGTATATGAGAAAGAGGATGAAGAACAAGAGTGATACTGTTTTAGGAGGAGATTTTCTTCACATGCGTTGTGCCGCTCATATTTTAAACCTTGTTGTGCATGAAGGCTTGAAAGACTTAGGTGACTGTGTTACTAATATAAGGAACGCAGTGAGATATGTGAGGTCTTCACCGGAGAGGATGTCAAAGTTTAAAGAGTGTATAGAGCGGGAAAAAATTAAATGTAAAAACATGGTGTGTTTAGATGTTCCAACTAGATGGAACTCTACATATTTGATGTTGACCACTGCTGAGAAGTACCAAAGAGCTTTTGACCTATTGGGGGAGGATGAGCATAATCATTTTGTTGTTCCTCAACCTATTGATTGGGAAAATGCTAGGGCATTTGCGACATTTTTGCAAACTTTTTATGAAGCTACATTGAAGTTCTCTGGTTCAACTCATGTCACTTCCAATTCATATTTTTTGCAACTTTGTATTATTCAAAATACTTTGAATGATGGTTGTCTCAGTGAAGATGAGGTCTTGAGTTCTGTGAGTTTTAGTATGAAACAAAAATATGAAAAGTATTGGGGGACTATGGATATGATCAATTTAATGTTGTATGTTGGTTTTGTTCTTGATCCACGCAACAAGATGAAGGCATTGGTGTTTTGGTTGAAAAAATGTAATGGGCCTATGTGGGCGGATCAAATAGAGGCAAAAGTGAGAGACCTCCTGAATCGTTTAATTGAGCAATACAATAAGTTTCATGGGAGGGGAGTAGGGGAGTCATCTAACATTGTTGAAGATACAAGAAGAGTAGATGTCAATCCTATTTGTGGTGATGGAGATAAAGAGACACAATATAGGAATATGTTTTCCCAACATCTTGTCGCAGAGAATGACTTGGAATGTAGGTCGGATGTGGATCAATATTTGTTGGATGGGTGTGAAGCAAATATTATAGATTTTGACATCTTAAATTGGTGGAAGGTTAATACACCAAAATATCCTACTCTCGCAGCCATAGCTCGTGATGTATTGGCCATCCCTATTTCCACCGTTGCCTCTGAGTCTGCCTTTAGCAACGGAGGACGTGTATTGGATACCTTTAGGAGTTCATTGTCTCCGCTTACCGTTGAGGCTTTGATTTGCACACAAGACTGGTTGAAGAATCGCCCAATGATCTATGAGGAAGTGTTTCAGGACTTTATGGAAAGCTATGATGAACCTGGTAAATTTTTATGAATTAGTTATTTATAAATTCATTTCATTTACTTTTCATTATTTATTTATTTAACTCAAACTTTTTCTATTGTAGATGGGCCTAAGAATCAACATTCTCATTCAATGACGACAGACGACTGATATGGTTTTTTTTTTTTTTTATGTTGTGAGTGTGGGTGAGTGGACTTGTAGACAATGGACTATGGACTATGGACTATGGATTATTTGAATATGGTTTGATTTTTTGATGTTGTGAATGAAACAATATTGTGAGTGTGGGTGAGTGGACTTGTAGACTATGGACTATGTATTATTTGAATATGGTTTGATTTTTTGATGTTGTGAATCAAACCATATTGTGAGTGTGGGTGTGTGGACTATGAACTATTTGAATATGGTTTGATTTTTTGATATTGTGAATGTAGGGATCTTAACTTCTAAGAGGTGTGTTGATAGTTGACTTGTGTTTTGAATATGGTGTGTCCACTTGTGTTTTGAATTTTTGATTTTATGTAAACGCATAATTGCTTGCAAATTGATTTTATGTAAATGCATAATTGCTTGCAAATTTGTAATTTTGTATTTTAAACAATAGCCTAATTTAACAAATTGCATAATAGAAAACTAGTAAAAAAAAAAGGTTCAAAACAAAACAGGTCCAATAGCTAAAAAAGAAAACAAAAGAACCAAAAAAAAAAAATAAAATAAAAAATGGAAAACCGGTTGCCGGTTGGCGGTTATAACCGCCAACCGGCGGTTATTCGAAAACCGCCAACCGCCTAGGCGGTTGGCGGAGGCGGTTAGCAAAAATTTGCTAACCGCCCAGCCGGTTACGGTTGCCGGTTTTGTCCAAAAACCGGCAACCGTAACCGGCTTTTCAGCCCTAACCAATAGGGAGTTTTTGGTGGCTAAACAAAGGGGGTTGACTTCAGCTACTTTGCCACTTGCACCGAAGCTGAATGACTAGCACCAAAAGATTCAAAAAGCTGCTTACAATTTACTAACAGAGTGGTTAAAATATTAATTACATAATTAAATTTATTTTTGTATTAATTAAATTTTTTTAGATAATCGACGATTTAATATAATATTAATGTAAAAATTTTAAGTTCAAATCATGTGATGTAAAATAACTCAGCAGTCAATGAGTAATTCTAAACGTCATACTTATGTTTTTCTTATGTCTCTCTAAAAATTATATGATTTTTTTGAAATTATCATTTGATCAAACTTCAATAATAATCAATCAGAAGTCCAATAGTAATTTATTTTAAAAGTCACATCATTATTAGAGAAATACAAAAAAAAAAAAAAAACCATAAGTATAATATCTAGAATTACTTGCGGCCGAGAGCACTGCTTGACGGACACTCAAGCAATGCCACTGAAGCGGCAGTCGATTGGGGCTCGAGCGGTGCAGATCCAAAGAGGTTATGGCCAATTTGACAGACATGAAAAGAAGATCTACACAGCTACAAAATCCCGGCCAACTCGATTTTGTTTTTAATTCTAACTTATTCTTCATATTATTTAGCATTATTAGTTTCTTAAATTTTCCATTTTTGTTTATACCCCCATCTTAGGGAATATTTTACTGCCTTTTTGGAGCATTATTTGTTTAGTTTTCCATCATTATAGGCCTGTTATTCCATCTTTAGAGTATTGACTTTATAGACTTTTGGTTGATGTTAAAACAGAACAATGGACGTAATGAGAAAACTTCTAAACAAGCGTTTGAAGAATAATTAAATTTCAAATTTTTATCTCTTTGACAAGCTATTTTCATAGTTTGTTGGAGTCTATAATTGAAGACACTGATTTTCTTCCTTTCTATTGCTTCGGCTATGTCACAATGTCTTTATGATTTACCTTTTATTTTAATTAAATATTTTATGTAAAAACTTTAACTTTTAGAATAAATGATAATTTAATAATGATCTTTTTTCTTTTTCTTTTTTGAAGGAAATAATGGTCATTATTAAAACTAGAAGGATTGGTAAATAAAACGTGAGAGTGTAGATTAACAAAGAACACAAAATGCTCATAAAAATACAAATACAATTTTCACCTTTTATGTAAAACATCATAAAACTTTAAAAAAAAAAAAAAAAAAACCCCAAAACGAAACAAAACAACAAACACCCTCAAAACACATAATATAGGATCTCCTCCATTTCATGAAATGGAGGGGAGCCATTTCATGATCAAGATCTCGATTATGCAGATTTTATTTTATTACATCTAATAGCATATATGATGTCATACTATTTAAAAATTTTGAATGACACGGCAAAATATTTATCACTGTACCATTATGTATACCTGTAAGTATAATAAAATAAAATCTAAAATGACAAACTTAAAATAGAGATCGAGAATCCTATATTTATTGGACAATGCCTTAGTCCAATAAAAGACATTAACAGACATACTCTTTTTATTTATTCTACTTTAATTACTTACTTTTATATTAGTTATTGTTAAAAAAAATAATAGAAAAAAAAGAGAGAGAAATGCTAGGGTACCAAATTTTTTACCAAGAAATGGCTACCAAGATAATGTGGAGCTTATTAATTAGAGATGATCAAAACAATTAATAAAAAGAAATGTTACGGGTACCAATGAATAAGTTCCACGTACATCATCTTTATATTCATCTATTGTTAAAAGATTTGATACCTCTAGCATTTTTTTTTTTAAAAAAAAATCTATCGATTAATTGAAATTGCTTAATATTATAAGATAAAAATATAATTTTTAATGTAAGTTATTGTTTGACTAGAGAAATGGTTTAAAGAAAAATGAGCTAGAGAAAATCGAGAAGGGATAGAGAATTTGTGGGAGAGATTAAGAGGATGTGGAGGCCGGAGACGGAAAGTTCCAAATAACTTATTATTATTTTTTTAATTTCAATATTATCCTTAATTAAATGCACTATTTATTATTAAACTCGTCAAACACCGTGCAAAATAATAAATCAAATAAGTTCCTTCTCTTTTTTTTTTTTTTCTAATTGAATAAGGAAAGGGTTACAAGGATGGATCATTCTCATTCCTGATCCGTAAGTAAGAAAGAATAGGAAATCCAGTGGGAATGCTACCAAATACAAGGTGAGTAGCGGCCCATTCAGCTAAAATATGTGCTCGAAGATTGGAACTTCTAAAAACCTTCATAGCACTTTAGCTATGAAAGGCAGGAAGATCAAGTTTAATATCTGAAATTAAAGGAGCAAAATGCCAAGAGGAAAAAAGATGAGGCTGATTCACAGCTAAAATTACTAGAAGAGCATCCTCTTCCAGTAGAAAATCACCAGTATCCATAGAAGCAGCAAGCCAAGTAGCAAGAAATGCTACAGAAGTTTCACCAATGAGGACATCAAAGACATTTAGCTTTTGAGTCATTGCAAGAATGATATCCCCAGAAGAATTACTAATCACAGCCGCTGTCACAGCAAAATTATCACGGATAGCCACATCAAAATTCCCTTTGAGACAACTAGAGAAAGGTAGTTGCCAAAGAGAGGACAAGGCAACAGATTGTCATGCTAAGTAATGAGATTGTAAGGTGACTTTAAGATGTTGAATGGCAAGACCTGGGTTAGGCAAAGTCCCTTCATGGATCAATTTATTCCTTGACTTCCAAATGAGGTCCATAACAAGAACTGCAAAAAGCTGAAACTTACGAGAATCAGTAGAAGGAATATCCAAATGAGACGATGGATAGATGAGAGCGACAATCCAGTCAGATATAGTCCTCGAAGAAAAATAGGAGATGTTAAGAGCCCACAGAGCATATCTCCAAAGAATCTTAGCTAATGCACAGTCCAGGAAAATATAGCTTAGAGTTTCCAGAGTACCATTACAAAAAGGCCAAACCCAAGCATTAGCATCTTCTGAAAGAATAAACCTACCAATATTATCTCTAAAAGGAAGAATATTCCAACCTATTTTCCATAATAAGTGTTTTAATCTGGCCTAAAGCTTAAGACCCCAAAGAGCCTGCCAAACAACCGGTGTAAAGGGATGAACTCTTGTAGAAGGTGTCAATGAAACTTTTCTAGCAGATTTAACAGTAAAAATACTAGAAGGGGAAGGAATCCAAGACCATTTGTCCTCAGTACTAATCCGGGAGAGATGGATTTGAAGAATGTTCTGAATAGTAAGAGGATCAAAAAGATCATGAAGAAGATCTACATTCCACAACCTCTCCTCTGGAAGAATAAGATCAGCAACAGAATAAGCTGGAAAGACCAACAGATTCCCCTTAGACCTTGGTTTCAAACAGGGTATAGAAGGAATCCAAGGAAATTTCCAAACATCAATAAAGTTCCCCTTAGAAATGGACCAACAAGCTAGCACCTTTGAGAAGATTAATCCATGACCACGACTACCTTTTAAGCTAGCACCTTAGAATTCAACTATTCATCCATGACCACGAGGGAATAACGTGGAAGATTCTTTTCCTTACAATGCGCGCATGAGCAACTTGACCAAATTTTCTTTTTCTTTTTCTTTTTTTGAAAAAATCTGGCATAAATAATTGACAAAGAATTAAATAATAAATATATAACTAGAAAAAAGAGGAGAAACTTGACTTTAAGAGAAGCCCCCCTCTCAAAAAAACATATTAAAAAAAAAATGTTAGAATATTAAATCATACCTGCATTTGAGTTTTGAATTTTTAAAATCAGAATTAAATTTTTATTTTATTTACGAATTTCGAGGTTTGACTTTTTATAAAAAGTTGAATAAAATATAATTTATGTTGAAAAAGTTGAATAAAATTTTATTTATTTTTTTTTAAAAAAAAAGTAGAATCAGAATTATATTATGTTTTCAAAATTCCATTGCCAAACATACCACGTCAAGTAGGATTGGGTTTTGTTTGACAAGAACATATATAGGGCCCAAACATAGGGCCCATCCATTAAGTTCAATTTATTGCCTATAGTTTGTTTAAAGTATTTTTTCTCTCTAAATTTTCATAAAGTTTTTGAGTATTTTACATTTTCATCGTCTCAATTTTCAATGTTGATCTAACAAAAACATCCGTTCGTTAATGCTTTTTAGATGGTGGTTTGTGATCTTTGTTTAAAAACGTGTTATGTTATAATGTACAGGTAAAAGTAATTTTGAATAATTTGTGTTTTTGGTTATTTGTTAAAAAAAAAAAAAAAAAAAAAAAAAACAACAACAACAACAATAAAAGAGAAATAAAAAATGTTAATAAACGGAGCCAATATTTTTAAAACATGTTATTCTCAAATATAGGAACCCTTGCTACTACGTTATGCAATTCAAAGGATGCCAACAAAGAATTCCCTCCACCTTAATTGTTAATAGATCACACACACACACACATATATATATATATATATATATATAACAAGTATGGAGAAAATTATGGACCGTTTTCCTTTACATTGGATTTGAGGAATGTTTTTTAATTCAACATATTATTAAACTATCACATCACATACATAAGTAATTTTTTACAATCACTTATTCAAAATTTCTCAAAATTTAAATAAATAATTATAAAGAATTTTAACACACATCCATACATAATTTGCAAAAGGATCGGAGCTCATTTAATAAGAACAGTTGGCCTCAGTCGAGGCAATTTAATACCCATGTGAGATTGTGAGCTGCATTATACACTGAAATAAATGCTTTTGTACATTAAAAGAGAAATATAGAAAGAAAATATATATATATATATATATATATATATATATATATATATATATATATATATATATATATATATATATTGTGTCTTTGACATCTAAATCATGGCCAAAATTTCACCATTGCTCCACTGCTTTCAACACAGCCTGGATTGATCGATCATGATCCTCTCATTTTATTTTATTTTTATTTTACAATTTTAGGAGATGACATATCGTGGCGTGCTCCATGTGGATTTTTTAGCACATGGGTTAGGTCACCATGCATGCATTAACTATAATAAAATAAAATAAAATCATGGCATGATTGCTTGATGTTAATTCTGTGGCATATTAATTCTCCAATGTCGAATGTTTTTGGCTTAGGTGGATGATATTCCATATAACTTACAGGTAAAAGTAATTTTGAATGATTTGTGTTTTTGGTTGTTTGTTAATATTTTTTTAAAAAATAAATAAATAACAACAAAAAAAGAGAAGGAAAAAATGTTAATAAATGTTATTCCCAAATATATGAACCTGGCCTAGCTACTACCTTATGCAACTCAAAGGATGCCAACAAAGAATTCCCTCCACCTTAATCGTTAATAGATGAAATATCACACATACACACACACACACATATAGTAAGTATGGAGAAAATTATGGACCGTTTTCCTTTTCACTGAGTTGGAGGATTTTTTTTTTTAATTCAACTTATTATTAAACTATCACATCACATGCATTTTAAAAATGCATATGGAGAATCTCATTCTCTATTAAAAATATATGTGAGAATCACGTGCTTTTAAGACAGATATCAATGTCATAGACAGAATTGAAGGAATTTTCTTCAACCTAATTTAAATAAAAACTTTGTCCGAAAATTATAGAAGCGGAATACTATGTGGTTGTATATGAATTTAAATGATTAAATTCATCAAGTTTTATTACTTTATATAAGTCAATATACTTTGATTGGTTACATAATTAAGCACTAGATTGCTATCTTTAAAGTACTAAGAAACTAGTAGCAGGAGTAGAGGACAAGGGAAAAGGTTGATTGGTTGAAAGCTTGACGCATCCTAAATACAAATTTGAAATATTGTTGAAGATTTTACCTTGCTAATTAACCTCATGCCAATCAAATATATTCAAGATAATTCCTAACCCTATTGGATGGGAAGTACGTGACAGCTGTTGACCCCTTAAGGCACGATTTTCCCAATTTTAAATTTGTTTGATTCATTGACTGATTTTATGGTTTCTCTCTCTCTCTCTCTCTCTCTCTCTCTCTCTCTCTCTCTCTGTAGACAAACAAGAGATAAGCATCATTTATTGAAATCTATTTTCCAGGCATCAACCAAAAGACTGCCTGACAATAGTAAGGACAAATATAAAAATCAAATCTATCAATATGCTTCTGCCTCCCTCTGTTTGACAAATGAAACAATTATAAAATGCATGCACGAGCATTGAAGTACACCATAAACACCTCAATGCAGCATCATGGTGTGGTACTTCAAAAAGTTAGTTCTACGTTACAAACAGTTTGTGAATTATAAAGATGTTTGAGGGTGTAGTAATTAGTGTTATATTAATGTTAATAAGTGATTTTAAGAAGCTCTAATGATATAAGACAAAATGAATGAGAGTGTAGATCACTTAAGTCAGCTAAAAATTGGCTCGAGCTAGCCAATTCGGACAGAATGCTCCAGTATAAATCTGCTTAATTGAATTTGGCTCGAGCGGATCCAACCTAATTTGAAAAATCTTCTAATTTTGGCAACAAATCAATTTCATTCCTTTTGGGCTCTTTCTTGATTTGATTTGATTTGATTCACTTCTTGACATTTTGACTTTCCATAGTTTCTTGCTTTTGAGTTCAATAACAATTCGATCAGTTTTCATTATCAACGTGGCGTGTTGGTCTGTGAATTGAAAACACAACTTTCCAATCACTGTTATCGTTTTCACTATGTCATCTAATTATAATTTGACTAATTGTTTTAAATTAATAACACAAATGTACATAGTTAGCGTTAGCATTTTTTTAAGTCGTTACAAATGACATTACAGTACTTTGTATATTGGGCTAAATGAATTCAAACATGCGCAAATATGTACAATATTAAGGTATCTCGAACACCAATATTTGAACGTAATGGTGCCAGGTACAAAAGGCCAATACACTCTCTGCTTAATATCGTTCTCAACATCTCTGATAGATTCGTCTGCATAATCGTTCCTACGTGGAGTCGAAAAAATTATGCAGATAATCATAAAGAGAGGCATGCGCACGTTATATATATATATATATCAAACGACATGCGCGCAGATCCCATTTTGTGGCCTAGAAAGTAGGAAAATCCATGACCATCTTTGTCTGACGTTCATGCGTGGCAAAGTGATGAGTCATATTGAATCGTACGTATGATATGATCATAGGCGACAATTTTAGATGGCACAAAAATACTAGCAGGTAGAGACGTTCATGTCTCAACTATCTTCTCCGTCTTCATGAATGTTTCATTAAGCATGTTGATCCGGCACAAACATTGACATCGTGGCCCTTTAGCTAATTAACATGTATAGAAGATTTTTGTCATTTTATTTTTTGGTCAGGAAATTTACGGGTTCTCACCCTATAATTGCTAAAAAATTTGGTTCTCTCTCTCTCTATATATATATATATATATGTGTGTGTGTGTGTGTGTTCAAACGAGTTGATAAAAGAGTTAAGAATTCGTTGAATCATCAATTATCTCAAAAGTTTAAGATGATAAGAAATTGTGAATTTAATCATATATTGACAAGTATTAACAAGTTGTAAAAGAGTAGTTGACCAGTTTTAAATAATATTTTAACACTCTCATCACGTGTGGCTCAAATTTTCCTAAAAAATAGAGGAATGTTAGAGCTCCTTCTAGCGTTCTTCTGGTGTCCATCAAGAATGATATAAATGTAATAAAAAAAATTAAAAAATTACATCCATGTCATACAAAATGACATATATGTAATTTTTTTATTACACTTATGTCATTTCAGATAGACACCAGAAGAACATTAGAATGAACTCTAGCATTTCTAAAAAAAATAAAGCTCAATAAATAAAATATTTAACTAAAATAGACGTGAATTACGAGTTATGGTAAAAACTTAAAATTTCTGCTCCGAAATCATATTAAGTTTCAAATTATCCCCAAAACTTAAGCTTATAATTAAGAAAATGTGAATTTAATTAATATTCTCTAAGTATGTATTTAAAGATCTGGTCGCCATAGAATTGCCAAAAGTAATTTATAAATGTCCCGTTGAGATTGGTCGGTCCATATATACAGGAAGCCGTTTTGCAGTTGGATTAATAATTAATGGAGGATTTTTATTACCAATATACCTTACGTGCAAAATCTCAAGATTCGGTTACGGTAATCCTTATTCGATTAGCAAGATTTAATACTGCGATCATGATTATGTTTGACAATGAAAAAGACAAAGTGTTTGCACGAATTGAAGTTGCGTCAAACTATGCTTTCAGACTCTATAATCAAATGATTAATTGCTAATGACCCCTACCCAATGCTTTCACCAAATAATACATATTTGTACCAGATGATTAATTGAGTCTCTGAATTTGACCACAGTACTTCTCAAATAGTTTACTAAATTGACACGGGTCGGAGGAAATTCATCCAACCCAGTTTGAAAGTAAATTTATTCATTCCAATTCAGTTTAGAAGAAAACTTTATCCCAATTGAAGAGGGTATAATCTTGAATCCAAGTTTGTGTTAAGTTTGACCTTTAACACATAGAAAATGAGACTTTTTGCAAACTAATCTAACCTTAAGAGTAATGCTACTTTTTATACCCATTTCATACCGAGTAATGTTCACATCAACCTATATGAAATGGGTGTAAACGAGTAACATTACCCTGACCTATATGGTGATTATGTGATTTAACCAATAAAATGTTTTCATGCGAGCTAATTAATTGTCTCTACTAATTGTCCTTTTCTAATGAACAGAATATATTATGCTGACCACAAAGCCGTCTAACTAGAGGTTTGTCTAGTTTAATTAAGGTGTTTTTAAATTATGTATTAGCTTAATTTAGGTGTCACAAGGGGTCAGTGTCAATACATGGCCTTATACCATTGTTGGCATGTTCTTTTCGCATAAGATTATATATTTATTAGGAGTTGAAATGTAATTACATTGAAAAGACATGAAGGGTTCTTCAAGGAATCTAGATTATTAAGATATTATATATGAATTAAATTCGTGATTACATGCAACCAAAAGCAACCTCCAAGAAGCAGCCAAAGAAAGGAAGAAGACTCGGATGGGAACCTTGCTGGAATGAAACTCCGCAGAAAAAGTGGCTGAGAGTGATTGGCTTATAATCTTTCTGTTTAATTATTTTATGCTAATCTGTCTATACATTCTTCACCAATTATATCTATATATATATATATATATATATATATATATATATATATATATATATATATATATATATATGTAAATACTTGGCCTACCAGAAAAGTAAACTCCATCACAAAAGTTTCTCTACCCTGCAGAAACTATCAAAAGATGATGCAGCGTGAGCTTCCCCAGCCTTCATGGCCATTCTACAGTGTCATAGATTCAACTTTTGAACAGGCCCAAGACCATGGCCTAAACATGGAGTTCTCCCCGGTGGATGACTATGATTTATCTTCATTATTTACTACAACAGAGGACTCCTCTGAACTTTGTCCAATCCTCTGTTCTTCAGCAATGTTCCTTGGTGACTTTCTCCCGTATCCACCCTTTGATGATTCCCAGCAGCAAGTCATGTTACTATGTTAGCCATGAAAGATTTCTAGATGGGGTTGGCAGGGGAAGTTGAGAGATATCTAGAGGCGGAGCCGCTCCGTTCACTGCAAAGCTCCATCCTAAAATGTAAAGAGAGCTTGATTTCTCGCCCGTTGCGGCAGAGAAACCAACGTACATGCTCTCCTTAAGATATGGGGTGAGGTCCTTGCGGTAGGAAATGAGGGGTCTGGCTGGTTTCGGTTTCGATGCAGGAGATATCGTTACATTCACAACTTTTTCTATGCCATCATATTCTATCCAGGCATGGATTGGATCACCGCTCTCCAAGTCAATTTCATTTTCGTGTAATTCACTGCCGTTGACAGAGTAACTAGCAGGTTTAGTTGCTACTGAAGACATGCCATTGATATTGATGCCCACATGGTTTCCTTCACTATCTGAAGGCTCATTGAACCCTCTAACCGTATCAAATTCAACTGCAAAGATATGATTTGAATCATTTTCATTGTTGGACTTGTTGAAAATTCCAAGGTAATGACCAGGCTGAGCTCCAGAAAATTTCGTGGAGGGAGACAAGATGAAAGCGAGGCCATAGCCTCCTTTGCCGGAGCTTGGGGGGGGGGTGTTAGAGAATATATTGATACCGTATATTACGGTACTCTTCATATAGATGTTAGAGAATATAACGATACCGTATATTACGGTACTTTCCATATATTGTAGACTTTGAATTAATCCTTATTAATTGTAATTGATTATAATCAAATCAGGTTTGAATACATTCAATTCTGATTTGATTGTATACCATTTTGTATTCTCTCTATATCCCTATAAATAGGGATAATTTGTATTGTAAATCAATGAAGCAATAAGAGCAATAATGTAGCCCTTTAGGCTTTACTCTGTGGACGTAGGTCATAGACCGAACCACGTAAAATCTCTTGTCTCTATTTCTTATTATTCCGCTATATTTTCTTTTACTTTTATGTTTTCTTTTACTTTTATTTCTCTTGTTTTTTCATTTTCTTGTATTTTAGTTTTCTTATAGTCAATGCTTTGCAAATCTCATCCCCATAGATATTGCAGTGTATTTGACGAAAAAAAAAAAAAAAAAAAAATTCGTACTGTTCCTGAGAAAAGAAAAGAAAAGAAAAAAACAAAAAATTGTATTTCGTTATGGGCAGATTTCTTATTGTTCCTGAGAAAAAAAAAAAAAAAAAAAGAGGAAATTTTGTTACGAGGAGATTTCGTACTGTTCCTGAGAAAAAAAAAATGCAATTTGTTTTTGGGGAGATTACTGTTCCTGAGAAAAGAAAAGAAAAAAAAAAATCTTTCCGTGTGTTTTCACGTTGGGTGTTTGTAGATTGACTCTTTGTTGATCCTAGTTGGTGTCACCGGCAAGTTCTCATCTGCTCCGGCAGTTTCAGATCGTTTGAGGCGGCGTCTGGTTGTCTCCGTCGAGTTTCAAGCGGTTCTGTTGTGTTCACCGGCGACCTTTGGCAATTAATGGTGTTTTCATGGTTGTTAGCAGCTTTTGTGGTATTTTGATATTTTCCGCCAACTTTTGAGTTGTCTGGTGATGTTCCAGGTGATATGTGGTATTCTCTGGCGAGATTAAGTCCTGCCGGCAAGTTTTTGGCAGGTCTCAGGCGAGCTGTTGGAGATGGAGGTCTCCGTTTGGTTACAGGTATTTCGTTTGGTTTTTCAAACCGTTCAGTTCAATGTTTTTTTGGTCAAAAAAAAAAAAGAAAAAAAAAAGAAAAGAAAAGGGAAACATGTAGAGAAACTGAGAAAGGCTTGGTTATTTATGTGCATGACTTGAATCAAATGAGGGTAGCGTCGTGTAGATGCAACGAAGGAAGAAAAAAAAAATCATTAAAGAGAGGCTAAGTTGCCCATATTATTTTTGCCCTTTGTTGACTCCTTATTTTGGTCATTGACCCATATTTTGGCATGTGGTATTATTTCAAATCCATGTCTATTTTAGCCCATAGTTGGCCCCATATATTTTTGGCTCCTGTGGTATTGTTTCAAACTCAGGCCCATTTCAGCTCATTGTTGGCTTTTAAATTTGGCTCATAGTTAGCCCATTATTTGTATTTTGGCATTTGTGGTCTTATGTTAAGCCCATGCCCATTTAGCCCCCAATTGGCTCAAAGAAGAAGGAGGAAGACGAAGAAGCAGAAGAAGGAAGACGAAGAAGAAGAAGAAATATATTCTCTAAACTGGGTTATATACGACCCAACATAAAAAAAAAAAAATCAAACTCAAGATTTCAGAATCTTCCACCTTGAATTTGTAGGGGGATGTTAGAGAATATTTGATACAGTATATTACGGTACTCTCCATATAGATGTTAGAGAATATAACGATACCGTATATTACGATACTCTCCATATATTGTAGGATTTGAATTAATCATTATTAATTGTAATTGATTATAATCAAATCAGATTTGAATACATTCAATTCTGATTTGATTGTATACAATTTTGTATTCTCTCTATATCCCTATAAATAGGGATAATTTGTATTGTAAATCAATCAAGCAATAAGAGCAACAATGTAGCCCTTTGGACTTTACTCTGTGGACATAGGTCATAGACCGAACCACGTAAAATCCCTTAGTCTCTATTTCTTATTATTCCGCTTTATTTTCTTTTACTTTTATGTTTTCTTTCAGGGGGGGCTATAGCAAAAACAAACGATGTGTTGAAAGAAGAAACGTTTGGGTATGAAGGAGATTTAGTGTCAATGATTTGAATTTTTTTGGTATAGAATGCATGGCCTGCAACATTTTGTGATGTATTGGTGAGCCTAAGCGCACCACTGGGCTTGATAATAGAGGCTCCTTCTCTAGTAATAGTTTCTTCACTACCATTGAGTCCATGATAGATGAATGGATCAAATTCTTGAGACTGAGCAAGAAGAGGAAACGGGAGAAGGAAAACAAAGGAAATTGCAACAGCCATGGAGGTTTTGAGAGGAAAAGCAGGAGAAGGAAGCTCACAACTTATAAGAAGAAGAAGTTTCCGAGTGAGTTATGGAGATGGGGGAGACTTGGAAAAGTAAAAGTCGATCCAAAAGACAAAATACTTGGCCCTTAGGAGTTGCAGAGGAACACCGGTGACACGTACAGTGATGTCTATTTATATATATGTCGTAGTCCTTACAGCTCGATCGTCCATGGGAGACAAGGAGAAGCAAGTCTGTGCGCGTATATATTGTATCATTAATTACATTGATGCCGTAGTCGAGAATGGTTTGATTTTTCTGGGTGTACGTTCTAGACTTTGTCCAGTATTGACCGATCGATCGCGTTGATGGGGATGAGAGCCAGCTACATTGCATGCCAACAATTCTTCTTCTAGTTGTGTGGAAAGGAACTTCTAAGACTGCAGCTTTTCTCACCAATATTAGGGAGTTTTTGGTGGCTAAACAAAGGGGGTAGACTTCGGCTACTTTGCCACTTGCACCGAAGCTGTAACTAGCACCAAAAGGTTCAAAAAGCTGCTTATAGTTTACTAACAGAGTGGTTAAAATATTAATTACATGGTTAAATTTATTTTTGTATTAATTTATTTTTTTTTAGATAATCGACGATTTAAGATAATATTAGAGTAAAAATCTTAAGTTCAAATCATGTGATGTAGAATAACTCAACGGTCAAAAAGTAATTCTAGACATTATATTCATATTTTTCTTAAAACTCTCTAAAAATGATATGGTTTTTTTAAAATTACTATTTATCAAACTGCAATAATAATCAATCAGAAGTCCAATGGTAATTGATTTTAAAAGTCACATCATTATTAGAGGAACAAAAAAAAAAAAAAAAACGATTATAACATCTAAAATTACTTGCAGCCAAGAGCACTGCTTGACAGACGCTCAAGCAATGCCACTGAAGCGGCGGTCGACTGGGGCTCGAGCGGTGCAAATCCAAAGAGGTTATAGCCAATTTGATAGATATGGTGAAATAACTGTTTCCGCATTTATTAAAGCTCTGAGTTTTAAAATCTTTATTATTTTTGTTATTAAATTCAGCATATTAGCTAGGTTGTTGGCAGACCTTACAAATCTTTGCAGTTTGGTGTATGAAAATGGACGAACCTAACCCTTAGCGGTTTGGGGGCGTTACATATGGAAACAAGATCTACACAGCTACAAAATCCCGGCCAACTCAATTTTGTCTTTAATTCTAACTTATTCTTCGTATTATTTGTCATTATTAGTTTCTTAAATTTTTTATTTTTGTTGATGCCCCATCTTATAGGGAATATTTTACTGCCTTTTTGGAGCATTATTTGTTTAGTTATCCATCATTATAGGCCTGTTATTCCATCTTTAGAGTATTTTATTGACTTTATAGACTTTTGGTTGATGTTAAAAGAGAACAATGACGTAATGAGAAAACTTCAAAACAAGCTTTTGAAGAATAATTAAATTTCAAATTGTTTTCTCTTTGAAAAGCTATTTTCATAGTTTGTTACGTTGGAGTCTATGATTGAAGACACTGATTTTCTTCCTTTCTATCGCTTCGGCTATGTCACAATGTCTTTATGATTTACTTTTTATTTTAATTAAATATTTTATATAAGAGCTTTAACTTTTAAAATAAGTGATAATTTAATAATGATTTTTTTTTTTAAGGAAATAATGGTCATTATTAAAACTAGAGGGATTGGTAAATAAAACGTGGCAGTGTAGATTAACAAAAAACACAAAATGCTCATAAAAATACAAATACAATTTTCACCTTTATGTCACACATCATAAAACTTTTTAAAACAAAAAAACACCCTCAAAACACATAATATAGGATCTCTTTGAAATGGAGGGGAGCCATTTCATGATTAAGATTTCAATCATGCAGATTTTATTTTGTTACATCTAATAGCATATATGATGTCACGCTATTTAAAATTTTTGAATGACATGGCAACGTATTTATCACCGTAGCATTATGTATACCTATAAGTATAACAAAATAAAATCTAAAATAACCAACTTAAAATAGAGAGAATCCAATATTTATTGGACAATGCCTTAGTCCAATAAAAGACATTAACAGACATACTCTTTTTATTTATTCTACTTTAATTACTTACTTTTATAATAGTTATTGTTAAATAAAAAAAATAAAAAAATAAAAAAATAAAAAGAAGAAGAAGAAGAAGAAGAGGAGAAATGTTAGGAGTACCAAATGTTTTACCAAGAGATGGTTACCAAGATGATATGGAGCTTATTCATTGGAGATAATCAAAATAATTAATAAAAAGAAATGTTATGGATACCAATGGATAAGCTTCATATCATCTTTGTACCCATCTTTTGGTAAACGATTTGATACCTCTAGCATTTCTCAAAAACAAAAAATTTAGCAATTAATTGAAATTGCTTAATATTATAAAATAAAAATATAGTTTTTAACATAGATTATTGTTTGATTAGAGAAATGGTTTAAAGAAAAATGAGTTAGAGAAAATCAAGAAGGGATAGAGAATTTGTGGGATAGATTAAGAGGATATATGTGGAGGGAGACGGAAAGTTCCAAATAACTTATTATTATTTTTTTAATTTCAAGATTATCCCTAATCACCGTGCAAAATAATAAATCAAAACAGTTGCTTCTCTTTTCCTCTATTTTGTCTTCTATTAATACAGTATACACCTAAACAAGAGGAGAAAATATCCCTTGTATTGTCATTTCTTCTTTCTTTTTCATCCCTATTTTGTCCTCCTTAATTTGTTTTCTTCTATATTCCCAGTCAACAATATTAATTAGATTTCTCGGTAGGGTTTTAAGAGAATATATCAATTAAATTAAATAATGTGACAGTGATCAATGAATAGCTAGGTGCAGCATTTTAGAATTCAACTATTCATCCATGACCACGAGGGAATAACGTGGAAGATTCTTATCCTTACAATGCATGAGCAACTTGACCAAATTTTCTTTTTCGTTTTTTTTTTGAAAAAATCTCCCAAAAATAATTGACAAAGAATTAAATAATAAATATATAACTAGAAAAGAGACGAGAAACTTGACTTTAAGAAAAAACCCCCTCTCAAAAAAAAATATTAAAAAAAAATGTTAGAATATTAATATGAATGTTTTATTAATTTAAGAGTCAAGTAGGATTGGGCTTTGCGTGACAAGAACATAGGGCCCATCCATTAAGTTCTTTCTCTAAATTATCATAAAGTTTTTGTGTATTTTACATTTTCAATGTCTCAATTTTCAATGCTGATCTAACAAAAACATTAGTTTGTTAATGCTTTTTAGATGGTGGTTTGTGATCTTTGTTTAAAAACGTGTTCAATTCTTACATTATGTTATTTGCTTGCATAAAATCCCCTGCCTGAAGATGTTAAGAGTACATGATTTCCATGCCACTTCAATTTCCAAACTAACATCATTGTAAATGCTTTAGCCCTCTATATTCTTTCACTCATTGAGGGACAACAGTGAACGAAAATTTTGTAAAGAAAAATTTCTTACAAGGCTCGAAGTTTAGGGCTTGTTTGATAAAGATCAAGATCTCCTTTCTCCATTCTTATTTCCATCCAAAAAAGTGAAAACATTAACAAATAACTTTTCTCACATTTTACTCGCAAAAAACTCAAAAATTTCTTTTACCTTTAAGTCATATTAACACATTTTTTCTCAAAAACTAAATGAGTGGTTTTCGATATCTTTTCTTGTTTGTTAATATGTTATGACGTGACATTAAAGGATTGAGATTCAATGCACTTGCCTGCTTGGAGTGTTTGCAATCTAGGCAGGCAAGTGTGAGACGACTTCTACGGGTCTTACTTGCCCGGACAGGTTGGATGAAACTCCACAAGGGGAAAGCCAGATCGGAGGCAACTATATTTAAGGATAGGGGCAGAACAAATCAATAAGTACAAATGGAGTGGTTATCCACCCTTTAGAACCAATGGAATAATAAGACTAAGAGACCAGCAGTGATCATTAGCAAAGTGGATTGTGTAGCAGCAATATTCAGTACTCCATTACTCTTCTGAGTCTTCTATGTGGCTTCCTTTATATATATTGGTGCAATTAAGAGTAAGCTTTCCTTCGTTGCACATGTTGGCAAGCAGGCTTGGCGGGTAATCACCAAAGAAGTTAATGTTGCTGAACATGATTGTGAAGCAATCAGATGTCATGCCATTAATAGCATCTGCATAAGTGCAAGCGAAGTCCTTCAAAGAATTACAACAAGCCAGCGGCGGGAATCTGGGTCCTTTGCACCGGCTTGTGATGATTGTATAATTCTTAGACTCTAGGTCTACGCCGCATGCTGCACATAATCAAACATGAAATTCAGATTTCTTTTTTCTTCTCTTTCTTACAATCTTTAATTTTGATAATTTTGTAGGGACAAAACATATTCATTATCAATTTTTTTTTAGGGAAAAATACAATTTAGCCCTCCAAACTACCATTTATTCTTCGGATGGCACCCCAAACTACCAAAGCTTGCAATTCGGCCCCCCCAAACTACCAATTACTTGTTTTTTGGCCCCATCCGTTAGTTTGTACCGTCTAACTGGACGGAAACTGAGTCACATGCGCAGCACATGATTCTTTTAGTTTAAAAGCCCGAAAATACCTTTCTCTTATAACCTAAAATTCATCCGTATTTTTTATTCTTGTTTTTCACTCCTTCGCAGGTCGTCACGCCACACGTCGGCGACTCCTTCCAACGCAGCAGCTTGGAGGAAGACACCACTCGACGTCGCCTCTCGGTAGCCCAGCAGGTCCTTCAATGGAGAACAAGCTTTTCTTCTCCTCCGAACGAATCGTTCCTGGCCGGTTGAAGCTGAAGGGAAGCCCAGGGCCTTGATGTTCAATCTGATACCGGAGGATTGGGGAGGCTACGTCATGCCCTAGGTTAATGAGATCGTCGAGTCGTTCAACTGCAACTCTGAAAAATACCCACACTGAAATGAAACAGAAAACAGAGAAAGAGAAGAGAGTTTAATTTTTAGAGGATCTTTGGCCGTGGGTTTCAAGAGAAAGAAGAGCTAGAGTTCTTTTCTTTGTTTTTGTTGTTGTTCTGCTGTTACAAAGGAAGAGAGAGCAGCCTTGTTTCTTATTTTCTTTTCTGCAAACAAAGGGAGGGCAAGAGAAGGAGATAAGCTTTTCTTGTTTCTAGAGCTACTGATCAAGACCCACAGAGGGAGGGCAAGAGAAGGAGAGCTAGAGGATCTTTGGCCGTGGGTTTCAAGAGAAAGAAGAGCTAGAGTTCTTTTCTTTGTTTTTGTTGTTGTTCTGCTGTTACAAAGGAAGAGAGAGCAGCCTTGTTTCTTATTTTCTTTTCTGCAAACAAAGGGAGGGCAAGAGAAGGAGAGAAGCTTTTCTTGTTTCTAGAGCTACTGATCAAGACCCACAGAGAGAAAGAGATGTTGAAGGTTTTGTTTATGGTTTTTCTGCAACTGCCGAGAGGGATGAAGTCTCCTTATTTTTCTGCTAGAATTAAAATACAATACCCATTCTACTTTGGCCGAAACAGAGGAAGAGAGGCAAGGGAGAAAGAGAGTTTTTGTTCTCTTTTTCTTTGAGCTCCAGTTGTACCAGTTTTCATGCATGCCTTCAATTTTCTTCATGAATGATCTTGAGATACTTTTGGTGGCATATTACCAACTATTAGATCTTTTGTTGGGGAAAGACTGTGATGCACTTTTTCGTTGAGCTGAACTGAAGACATTAGTTGATTTGCACGGTAATGAGGTATTGTTTTCTATATATCATCTTGTCCATTAACATGGAACCCATTCCCTGTCTTTTTGCCTATTGATTACGTACATCTTGTCCATTAACATGGAACCCATATGTGAGTGTCCAGGACGGTCGAATTCTCAAATATGAGGCAGCCACTGCTCATTTCGTAGATTTTGCCTTCGACTCACCAACTAGGTTGGATTTGGAACATCTTCCATATGAATGTTTAATTATAGACATAGACACAGATTTTAATAAATTAAGGGCCAGTTTGTATATGTGTATATGCTACAAGAAGTAAGACATATATATATACACAGATATATATACGTATCAGAATGTTATAAATGAAAGGTTGTCTTTTGCGCTAAAAAAACACGTGAAGAAGTTTAAGATATTGTTCTTTAAACCTCCAATGTATTTTTGTTGGAAATGAATGCATGTTGTTCAGGTCAAGTGTGGGCCGTGCGGCATGTGATGGCAAAACTAATTATGATGATTTGGGAGTCACCTGTGGGAGGCCATTAGGTTTGGATTTCAACCCTGGAACGCAGCAGTTGTACGTAGCGGATGCATATGTTGGGCTCATGGTGGTGGGACCAGAAGGAGGGCTGGCAACCCAACTCGGATTGCCAGTGGTGTAAATGGGGTGCCCTTCTGCTTCCTTTTTGGTGATCGGCAGAGGAAGGTCGGGAATGGCCTGATGAGCTGCGAGTTGGAGAGGTCGACGGAGTTGGCACGGCGAGTGATGTCGGAGTCGCAGACTCGCAGGTGATGTTGCGCCATCGAAGAAGATGAATGGCATTTCCGTAATTTTTGCCCCTAAATCACTCTAACACGTGTTTTTTTGAAGTATGGGCAATCTAGTAATTTCAATGTTAAAATTAAGGGCATTTGTGAGTTTTCTTATACTTAGGAGTCACGTGCACGGCACATGACTAATTTACATCCATATAAACGGCACAAACTAACGGATGGGGCCAAAAAACAAGTAATTGGTAGTTTGGGGGGCCGGATTGCAAGCTTTGGTAGTTTGGGGTGCCATCCGGAGAATCGATGGTAGTTTGGGGGGCTAAATTGTGTTTTTTCCTTTTTTTTTAGCTTATCGAAAGAATCTTGAATGCTTGAATCTATATTTATATTTCAATTTTTTTCTAATTTTTTTTTTATATATATACATAAAATGGTTTACACTTTCTTATGTCGTAAAACAGTTTTTGTCCACAACTGTTCTTTCTGAGACCTCTCATCCTGATGAACTTCCTAGACACTATTCTGTCTCCTACCAGCACCAACTCCTACTAGAACCACCCCACGAGCAAAAAATATTTTCCCTGAAAACTATTTTCAGTGCTAACCAAACAACATAAGATGGTTTCAAGAAGATATTTCTAGGGAAATATCCAAACACCCAAAAACTATTAAGTTTTCCCAAAAATATTTCAAGTGAAAATGTTTTAATTAAATTATAAAACGTATTACGTCAAAGCAAATGTAGCCTAAAACTCTATAGCAGGGAAACAAAGAGAAATGAATTAAATTAAAAAAAAAAAGGAAAAGAAATTACTTGAAAGGTAGGTGGAAGAGGAGGCCAAGCCTGTTAGAAGAAAGAAAAAGTGAAACAAATAAAGAAAACGACCGAAAGAAGCCATCTTTTGCGATGGTTTCTTCGAGACCCAAACGTCAATCTTTGCCTTCCCACAGTTCGTTGACAAACTTTTTTCCTTCAATGGAATTTTCTTTTGGGGAGATAGAGATAGAGAGAGGAGAACCAGGAAAAAGTTGTAGGAAAATGCTACAAAAAAACACCTTGATTGTTTTATTGGGCTGACTTTAAAGAGAGGGGCAAGAGTTACTGGAGTGAAAAAGACAATTTTAACCTCTACTTATAAAGGACCGGTTCCTTTTGAGTTGGTTTCAACGGAAAAAGATCCGTTTCTGTAGTCACATACATTTGTGTCTTTAAGATTCGTTACTAGTCAATGTAGTTGTAATAGTCCGGAAAATCACTTATATATATATATATGCAATAGTTTTCTAGTCCAGACTTCTTATTATAGGCATTAGCCAATGGCGATGATGGTATACTTCTTATTGAGCACTAGTAGCAAATTCTCTATATTGGATCCATTTTCTATATTTAAGAAAAAATTGATAAAAAAACACAAAAAACTTACTCACAATAGATATCCCAATTTTACATATTTTGGTTGAGTAATTACAGTGCTACTCAATACATTGGTCCAATGTTCCCAATCACTTTTTTTAATAGAAAAAAATCGTTCTCTCTCCTCTCTGGCTCTCTCCTTCACGCATGAATCACTTCCCCGCTTGGTGTTCTCGTACCACTCTTTTCAGTTGTCGATAATGGCGTCGCCGGGGTCCATGTGGGAGGAGAGGGCGGCGATGGTTTGATCAACGGGTGAGCCGGCCTTGACCAGGATGATGATCAATTTGGGACCAAGAAACTGATTGCAAATTCTTTCATGAGTCCCATATTAGTTCCTCATTTTCCTTTCTCGAATCCGCTTCACTCTGTTTGCAAATCTTCTTGTCAACTTTCCGTTCTTCTCTCTGTACCTAACATTGTCTTTGTTTGTTTCTCTTCCTGTGATAATTGATATAAAAGCTTTGTGGGTATTTTGTGATTGGGTTTGTTTGAGCCCAATTTTGGTCTCTTGGCAAAGGATTTGTGTTTCTTTTCTAGGTGCCCAAGAAACAAGCATGTCTCTCAATTTCTCTAATTGGGATTTCCAGGGTTTGGATTCTGAATTGAAGAGTTCTGATTGCAACGGAAGAGATGGGTTATGTGTGGAGTGGGACGGAGAAGACGAGAGAGCAATAGAGAGAAGAAAAGAAATGAATAAAAAAATAAAATTAGGAAAGAGAAAAAAGAATAAAATAAGAGTAAAAAATGATATTTAATTGATATAGAGAAAGATTAGGGAATCTATTGTGAAGTCTTTTTTTATAGGAAAGTAAAAAATAATTTTGTTGGGTAACTGCTGCTAGTGCTCTGGCCATCATCACAAACCAAAACACCCAATATGATCTTCTCCAACTTTTTTTTCACATTATTTTGTGTGTGAGTTTGTTTTTTCTTATTCCTTGAAACTATAGGAAGAAAAGAACTCGGGATGGGAAAAGATCTAGCTATAAATAAAAGCAGGATGTTGGGTCAAGTTCTTTTTATAATTTAAAGTTTTCTTTACGTAAAATAATTTTCGATTTATCATTAAACTGAGTGTCAATTTAGTTTATTAGACTACTAAATTCGGTGCTTAACGGCCCCTTTTTTTCTTTTTTTCTTTTTTATCGGCATTCATGAGAAACGCCAAAAAAAGATTTTTGGTAATCGCAATAGCATCTGTACTTTGTGGAATCTGCCCATATTCGTACATGTGCGGGTGGTTTTTTTGTACTACCCGCCCGTGACATCCACCTTGCATTTTGGGCCTTTTTTTTTTTTTTTTTTTTTTTAACTATGAACTTAATTTATATGGCATTGTTTTTTTATAGCTTTTTATGAGATTTTTTAGAAGGACTTAATCCAATTTTTAAACTAAATACACTTGTAAATTGCTATATGGAGATACAAATTGATTTGTAAACATTTGGCAATACAAATATCTATAAGTTGAAAATTTCTAATCTGAAAAAAAAAAAAAAATGCATCTATTTTTCAACTTTGGGCAAAACAAGAAAATTGACTTCAATTGTCTTTAAATAATGGAGCAGTGCTTTCATCCGGAAATATTGCTTCTCGATGGCAAAATTGTAATATTATTATATTACCATTTTGCCATGAACAAGCAATATTTCCGGATGAACTTCTCCCAATCATTACCCTAAATTAATGTCCATAGTTGGCGACGAAACCAAACTATTAGAAAAACAAGCCTTTATGTTGAACAGATGCGCAGTTTCAATTTGTTAATAAAAATGTAAAACTCATGGTTGTCCTACTCCTATCCCTAAAATCAGTGGGGGCTAGCAGGGCCATGCCCCTTCAATAGTTGAAAAAAAAAATTATATTTTTATGGAACTCATCCTATGCAAGAGATAAGGCACATACAGATTTTGTTGCCCATTCAAAATGACCCGACACAAAAGTTTATAAAACTTTGCTTATTTTATTCTTTTATTGAAAAGTTAAAACCATAAGTGAAAAATAAAAAATAAAAAATAAAATATATTGAAGACTAGACATGATGTAAACAAAGTCTGACTAGTGTTAAAAAAAATAAAAAAGAGTCTACTTCTTCTCTTCCAATTAAATGATAAATGTACTTTCTTTTTCTTTTTTTCTTTTTTTATACCTTTATAGTCTTGTTTAAAAAAAAATTTAGATGATATCATGAATTATCATCATATTAGATTTGCATAAACAAAGTATTGTGTGAGATGTGATTAATGTGTTTATTATATAGTATAACATGAATTTAATTTTATAGTTTGAAATGTGTAGAGTAGCTGAATAAGTCACAATAATGTTACCATGTCCGTGTTAATAGAGAATTTTGTATATACCAATTTCTAAGCAAGAGCCTTCAGTGGCAAAGTTAGAAATTCATGCTTCAGTTCGGCCCCATCAAGCATAAATTTCTGACTTTGCCACTGCCTAAAACGACCATGTTTGTCCGCGTATGTTATACCTTGACTAATAAACACCGAATTAATACTCGGACTTTTTTTTTTTTTCAAAAAAAAAAAATAGAAGTTAAACATATGAAAAAATTGCGATTTGGCTTTTCAATTCGTGTGTAGGCCATTTACATGTTGTTTTAGGATTTGAATTAGGTACTGTAAAAAAATTACAACATATGTGCAATAGTTTTTTCAACCGTCGAAATTTAATTCCATGAAAAACTATCACACACACAAAGAGTACTGGTCGGTTGAGGGCTTGAGACCAGTAGGAAGGTCGATCACTTTCTGGTAATGATTTTTTTTTTTTTTCAATGTAATGCATCCTCAACCTCACAAGTATTCTCAACAGCAAGCTTCATACTCCACCACACAAGAATTGATGCGCATGATCGACCACATCAACTTAGTGCGATAAGGGCAGGATCTGAGATATGATATTGTGTTCCTAAAAAATGTAACTTGAAAGAAGTTTAATTAAGCTCGTCAGTCATTGAATTGAACCTCATTCATTTATGGTTTTTTCACAAAAGGAATAAAGCTATATATATATATATATATATATATATTCATTTAACTGATCGAGTTATTGTGATGGTGCCTATCTGTCATTAGAACAGTCTTTGTTAAAAAAAAATAAAAAAAAAAAGAATTCATAAGCATTGTTACATCAGCTCAATGAAATAAAAGTTCTAAGCAAAAAATAAATAAGAAGAAGAAAAAGATAAGATAAGATAAGATAAGATGAGATTATGTGTACAATTTGTTCCTAGACCAAATAAATAGGGATTAACAAGGGATCAAAACATTAGAAAATAAATTGTCAATAAAGAATGATATCTTTCACTAGTAATGTTTTGAAACCGGCGGAATTAATTACATCCCTAAAAAAATGAAAAAGGCCGGGAAAGAAGAAAAAAGTTGGAGTCTCCAATATATATATATATATACACTATCTGCCAGTGTCTATGGAAGTGGTAGAGATGCCGCCACTGGCTGACGAAATATGGGACCCTGTGATGGTATCAGAAGAAATCGCTGCTAACAACATTCTCGAGTTCATTTCACTGAAGCTTTGAGAATCAACGGAGCCCCAATCATTAATGGCAGGAAGCGGGTCATCCCAACTCAGATACCGTGTCACCTGTCTCATGCTAGGCCTAGCTTCCGGCCTGTGATGAGAACAGAGAAGACCCAGTTCCAAAACCAGCTCCGCCTCCTCAATCATGTAAATGGAATTCAACTTCGGATCAACTGCTTCCCCAATCCGACCCTTCTGATGACATTCCATTACCCAGTCGAGCAGAACGAAACTGGTCGAGTCAATCGGTCTTCTCCCAGCAGCCACTTCAAGGAGCAACATCCCATATGCAAACACGTCGGAGCTTGTAGATACCTTGCCGGTGCGAGCCAATTCCGGCGCAATATACCCAATTGTGCCGACGACATTGGTGGTGTGTGATACCTTCTCATGATCATATAGCCTAGCAAGGCCGAAGTCGCCTAGCCGTGCATTCATTTCAGCGTCTATCAAAACATTGCTGGCCTTTACGTCTCGGTGGATCACCACTTGCTCCCATTCTTCGTGCAGATAGAGTAATCCCCAAGCAACACCTTTAAGGATGTTGAATCTTTTGTCCCAAGGCAACACCCGGTTGTTTTTGGGCTTGAAAACGAGAGAATCAAGGCTGCCGTTTGGAACATAATCATACACTATAAGGAGATCGTTTTTGTGCTTGCACCATCCTTGGAGATTGACCAGGTTCTTGTGTCTTAACCTTCCCAAGCTTTCAATCTCTGCTGCAAATTCTCTCGTTCCTCGTGTTGAGCTACGCATTATCTTCTTCACAGCAACTTCGCTTCCAGTGGCAAGAAGAATACCTTTGAAGACTGCACCAAAGCCTCCAACTCCAATCACCTCACTCTCTTTGAAACCCTTTGTAGCTGCATAAAGATCCCTGTATCTGAACCTGTGAGGACAATCCAACTCCCACTCCTCAAGGCTCTCATGATGCATCAACTTTCTATACAGAGTAAGAGAGAACAGAGCTCCCAACAAAATGAGGGTTAAAGCAGATAAAGAGGCAATGACTGCCGTAACTAATGGTTTGAAACGGGCTGAACTTTTCTCCCTTGGAAGTGGCAGGGGAAGTTGAGAGATATTTAGAGGCGGAGCCGCTCCGTTCACTGCAAAGCTCCATCCTAAAATGTAATGAGAGCTTGATTTCTCGCCCGTTGCGGCAGAGAAACCAACGTACATGCTCTCCTCAAGATATGGGGTGAGGTCCCTGGGGTAGGAAATGAGGGGTATGGCTGGTTTCGTTTTCGATGCAGGAGATATCGTTACATTCACTACTTTTTCTATGCCATCATATTCTATCCAGGCCTGGATTGGATCGCCGCTCTCCAAGTCAATTTCCTCTTCGTGTAATTCACTGCCATTGACAGAATAACCAGCTGGTTTAGTTGTTACTGAAGACATGCCATTGATGTTGACGCCCACATGGTTTCCTGCTGTATCTGAAACATCTTTGTGCCCTTGAACCGTATCAAATTCAACCGCAAATATATGATTTGAATCATTTCCATCGTTGGACTCGTTGAAAATTCCAAGGTAATGCCCGGGCTTAGCTCCAGGGAATTTCATGGAGGGAGACAAGATGAAAGCGAGGCCATAGCCTCCTTTGCCGGAGCCTCGGGGGACTATAGCAAAAACAAACGATGTGCTGAAAGAAGAAACGTTTGGGTATGAAGGAGATTTAGTGTCAATGATTTGAATTTCTTTGCTATAGAATGCATGGCCTGCAACATTTTGTGATGTATTGGTGAGCCTAAGCGCACCACTGGGCTTGAAAAAAGAGGCTCCTTCTGTGGTAATAGTTTCTTCACTACCATTGAATCCATTATAGAAGAATAGATCAAATTCTTGAGACTGAGCAAGAAGAGGAAACAGGAGAAGGAAAACAAAGGAAATTGCTACAGCCATGGGGGGTTTTGGGAGGAAAAGCAGGAGAAGGAAGCTCACAACTTATAACTAGTTTCCGAGTGAGTTAAGGAGATGGGGGAGACTTGGAAAAGTAAAAGTCGATCCAAAAGACAAAATACGTGGCCATTAGGAGTTGCAGAGGAACACCGGTGACACGTACAGTGATGTCTGTTTATATGTCGTAGTCGTTACAGCTCGATCGTCCATGGGAGAGACAAGGAGAAGCAAGTCTGTGCGCTTATATATTGTCTCATTACATTGATGCCGTGGTCGAGAAGGGTTTGATTTTTCTGGGTGTTCTAGACTTTGTCCAGTATTGACCAATCGATCGCGTTGATGCATGGGGATGAGAGCCAGCCACAATATTTTAATTGTATGCCAACAATTCTTCTTCTAGTTGTGTGGGAAAAGAACTTCTAAGACCGCAGCTTTTCTCACCAATAGGGAGTTTTTGGTTGCTAAACAAAGGGGGTTGACTACGGCTACTTTGCCACTTGCAACGAAGCTGTAACTAGCACCAAAAGGTTCAAAAAGCTGCTTATAGTTTACTAACAGAGTGGTTAAAATATTAATTATATGATTAATTTTTTTTTAGATAATCGATGATTTAATATAATATTAGAGTAAAAATCTTAAGTTCAAATCCTATGATGTAAAATAATCTAGCAGTTAAGGAGTAATTTTAAACGTCATATTCATGTCTTTTTTATGTCTCTCCAAAAATGATATGGTTTTTTTAAAATTACGATTTGATCAAACTTCAATAATAATCAATTAGAAGTCCAATGGTAATCAATTTTAAAAAATACATCATTATTAAAGAAACACAAAAAAAAAAAAACATGAGCGAAACATTTAGAATTACATGCGGCCAAAAACTGCTTGACGGACGCTCGAGCAATGCCGCTAAAGCGTCGGTTGACTGATGGCCAGTTTGATAGATATGGAAAGAAGATCTACACAGCTACAAAATCCCGGCCAACTCGATTTTGTCTTTAATTCCAACTTATTCTTCGTATTATTTAGCATTATTAGTTTCTTAAATTTTTCTATTTTTGTGGATGCCCCATCTTATAGGGAATATTTTACTGCCTTTTTGGAGCATTATTTGTTTAGTTTTCCATTATTATAGGCATGTTATTTCATCTTTAGAGTATTTTATTGACTCTATATACTTTTGGTTGATGTTAAAGAGAACAATGGACGTAATGAGAAAACTTCAAAACAAGTTTTTGAAGAATAATTAAATTTCAAATTTTTATCTCTTTGACAAGCTATTTTCATAGTTTGTTGGAGTCTATGGTTGAAGACGCTGATTTTCTTCCTTTCTATCGCTTTCGCTATGTCACAATGTTTTTATAATTTATCTTTTATTTTAATTAAATATTTTATAAAAAATTTAATTTTTAAAATAAGTGATAATTTAATAATGATCATTTTTTTAAGGAAATAATGGTCATTATTAAAACTAGAAGGATTGGTAAATATAAACGTGGGAGTGTAGATTAACAAAGAACACAAAATGCTCATAAAAATGCAAATACAATTTTCACCTTTAAGTAAAACATCATGAAACTTTTTTTTTTTAAAAAAAAAACCCTCTAAACACATAATATTGGATCTCCTCCATTTCAAAGTGTCATTTCATAATCAAAATCTCGTTCATGCAGATTTTTTTTTTTTTTTTTTTTTTTTTTTATCTAATAGCATATATAATGTCACACTATTTAAAAATTTTAAATGACACGGCAATATATTTATAACCGTAGCATTATGTATGCCTATAAGTAGAACAAAATAAAATCTAAAATGACCAACTTAAAATAGAGAGAATCCTATATTTATTGGACAATACCTTAGTCCAATAAAAGACATTAACAGACATACTCTTTTTATTTATTCTACTTTAATTACTTACTTTTATATTAGTTATTGTGAAAAAGAAAAAAAAAAAAAAAGAGAGAAAGAAAAAAAAAAGAAAGAGAAATGTTAGGGTTACCAATTTTTTTACCAAAATGATGTGGAGCTTATTCATTAGAGATGATCAAAACAATTAATAAAAAGAAATGCTACGGGTACTAATGAATAAGCTCCACATCATCTTTGTACCAATCTCTTTATAAAAGTTGGTAAAAGATTTGGTACTTCTAACATTTTTTTTAAAAAAATCTAACGATTAATTGAAATTGCTTAATATTATAAGATAAAAATGTAATTTTTAACGTAAGTTATTGTTTGATTAGAGAAATGGTTTAAACAAAAATGAGCTAGAGAAAATCTAGAAGGGATGGAGAATTTGTGGGAGAGATCAAGAGGATGTGGAGGGAGACGGAAAGTTCCAAACAACTTATTATTATTTTTTTAATTTCAAGATTATCCCTAATTAAATGCACTATTTATTATTAAACTCGTCAAAAACCGTGCAAAATAATAAATCCAAATAAGTTGCTTCTCTTTTCCTCTATTTTGTCTTCTATTAATACAGTATACGTACACCTAAACAAGAGGAGAAAATATCCGTTGTATTGTCATTTCTTCTTCTTTCTTTTTCATCCCTATTTTGTCCTCCTTAATTTGTTTTCTTCTATATTCCCAATCAACAATATTAATTAGATTTCTCGGTAGGGTATTAAGAGAATATATCAATTAAATTAAATAATGTGACAGTGATCAATGAATAGCTAGGTGCAGCATTTTAGAATTCAACTATTCATCCATGACCACGAGGGAATAACGCGGAAGATTCTTATCCTTACAATGCATGAGCAACTTGACCAAATTTTCTTTTTCGTTTTTTTTTTTTTTTTTTTGAAAAAATCTCCCAAAAATAATTGACAAAGAATTAAATAATAAATATATAACTAGAAAAAAGACGAGAAACTTGACTTTAAGAAAAACCCCCTCTCAAAAAAAATATTAAAAAAAAATGTTAGAATATTAATATGAATGTTTTATTAATTTAAGAGTCAAGTAGGATTGGGCTTTGCGTGACAAGAACATAGGGCCCAAACATAGGGCCCATCCATTAAGTTCAATTTATTGCCTATAATCTATTGGACCATATGTCCTGATTGTCTAATGTATTTTTTTTTCTCTAAATTATCATTAAGTTTTTGTGTATTTTACATTTTCATTGTCTCAATTCAATGATGATCTAACAAAAACATTCGTTTGTTAATGCTGTTTAGATGGTGGTTTGTGATCTTTGATTAAAAGGGTGTTCTGACATAACATACACGTAAAAGTAATTTTGAGTGATTTATAATTTTGGTTGTTTGTTAATTATTTTTTAAAAAAAATAAAAAAAAAATAAAACGACAAAAAGAAGAAGAAGAAGAAGAAGAAGAAAAAAATGTTAATAAATAGAGCCAATATTTTTAAAACATGTTATTCCCAAATATATGAACCCTAGCTACTGTCTTATGCAACTCAAAGGATGCCAACGAAGAATTCCCTCCACCTTAATCGATAATAGATGAAATATCACGCGCGCGCGCACACACACACACATATATATATATATAGCAAGTATGGAGAAAATTATGGACTGTTTTTCTTTACGTTGGGTTGGAGGAATTTTTTTAATTCAACCTATTATTAAACTGTCACATCACATGCATTTTAAAAATGCATATGAAGAATCTCACGCTCTATTAAAAATGCCTGTAAGAATCACGTGCTTTTAAGACAGATACCAATTTCATAGACAAAATTAAAGGAATTTTCTTCAACCTAATTTAGATAAAAACTTTGTCCGAAATTTATAGAAGCGGAATACTACGTGGTTGTATATGAATTTAAATGATTAAATTCATCAATTTTTATTAAGTTGTATAAGTCAATATACTTTGATTGGTTACATAAGCACTAGATTGCTATATTTAAAGTAATAAGAAATTAACTAGTACAAATTTGAAATATTGTTGAACATTTTGACTTGCTAAATAACCTTGATGCCCATCAAATATATTCAAGATATTTCCTAACCCTATTGGATGGGAAGTACGTGGCAGCTGTTGATCCCTTAAGGCACGATTTTCCCAATTTTAAATTTGTTTGATTCATTGACTGATTTTATGGTTTCTCTCTCTTTCTCTCTCTAGACAAACAAGAGATAAGCATCATTTATTGAAATCTATTTTCCAGGCATCAACCAAAAGACTGCCTGACAATAGTAAGGACAAATATAAAGATCAAATCTATCAATATGCTTCTGCCTCCCTCTGTTTGACAAATGAAACAATTATAACATGCATGCACGAGCATTGAAGTACACCATAAACACCTCAATGCATCATCATGGTGTGGCACTTCAAAAAGTTAGTTCTACGTTAGAAACAGTTTGTGGATTATAAAGATGTTTGAGGGTGTGGTAATTAGTGTTATATTAATTCATTACTTGATAAAACTGTGCTAAATAAGTGATTTTAAGAAGTTCTAATGATATAAGACAAAATGAGAGTGTAGGTTAATTTGCTAGAAGTTAGCTAAAAAAAAAAAAAGAACTTATAGACACGGTTACATCAGCTCAATGAAATAAAAGTTCTATGCAAAAAGTAAATAAATAAAAAGAAGAAGAAGAAGATAAGATGGGATCCTGTGTACAATATGTTCCTAGACCAAATAAATGGGGATTAACAAGGGATCCAAACATTAGAAAATAAATTGCCAACAAAGAGTGATATCTTTCACTAGTATTGTTTTGAAACCGGCGGAATTAATTACATCCCTAAAAAAATGAAAAAGACCGAAAAAGAAGAAAAAGTTGGAGGGTCCTATATATACTATCAGCCAGTGTCTATGGATGTGGTACATATGCTGCCACTAGCCGACGAAATATGCGACCCTATGATGGTATCAAAAGAAATCGCTGCTAACCCTATGATGGTATCAAAAGAAATCGCTGCTAACAACATTCTCGAGTTCATTTCGCTGAAGCTTCGAAAATCAACAAAGCCCCAATCATCAATGGCAGGAAGCTGGTCATCCCGACTCAAATACCGTGTCACCTGTCTCATGCTAGGCCTAGCTTCTGGCCTGTGATGAGAATAGAGAAGACCCAGTTCCAAAACCAGCTCCGCCTCCTCAATCACGTAAATGGAATTCAACTTCAGATCAACTGCTTTCCTAATCCGACCCTTCTGATGACATTCCATTACCCAGTCAAGCAAAATGAAACTGGTTGAGTCAATCTGTCTTCTCTTGGCAGCCACTTCAAAGGAGCAACATCCCATATGCAAACATGTCGGAGCTTGTAGATACCTTGCCGGTGCGAGCCAATTCTGGCGCAATATACCCAATTGTGCCGACGACATTAGTGGTGTGTGACACCTTCTCATGATCATATAACCTAGCAAGGCTGAAGTCGCCTAGCCGTGCATTCATTTCAGCGTCTATCAAAACATTGCTAGCCTTCACATCTCAATGGATCACCACTTGCTCCCATTCTTCGTGCAGATAGAGTAATCCCCAAGCAACACCTTTAAGGATGTTGAATCTTTTGTCCCAAGGCAACACACGGTTGTTTTTGGGCTTGAAAACGAAAGAATCAAGGCTGCCGTTTGGAACATAATCATACACTATAAGGAGATCGTTTTTGTGCTTGCACCATCCTTGGAGATTGACTAGGTTCTTGTGTCTTAACCTTCCCAAGCTTTCAATCTCTGCTGCTAATTCTCTCGTTCCGCGTGTTGAGCTACGCACTATCTTCTTCACAGCTGTTAGAATAATACGATACTTGCCATATTTGTGGTAGAATATTTTCGTAATATCATCAGCATATCACTAAAATATTCTCCCATCAATTATGGTATTATTTGATATTCTTGTATAATGTAAGTATGATATATTCCTTATTTCTTTGACCTCAATCAACTATAAATAGGTCACTTCATTGTACAAAGAACATATCTTAGAAATACAAGTTTATTTCACAATTGGATTCTACTATCTTTTTTTTCATGGTATCAGAGCCACAGACTTGTGGCCTGTAGGATTTTTCCGGTGTTCCGACGATCTTCTGACGCTCTTTCTTGTGACGGTAGCCGTTGTTTGGAGTTCTTTTCAGCCTTTTTGCAGTCTAATCTGGAACAAAAAATCCAGAACTAGATTCATAAGGTATGGGACTTCCCTCCCGTGAAAGAAACTTCGTCGTTCCCTACCTCACGTGCCGCCACTCGCCGCTTTCTCTCCCTACCTTTTCCGACTTCGTACTGTTCCGGTCAGTACTACACCGAGGTGCCACCGCAGTTGGAAAGCCCATTCCGAGAGTAGTCCAACACCGTCGAAATCGAAGCCGTCCGACGCCGCACGTGTCGCTTGAAGATTCTGGTGCGCCACCAACGAGCCTCACGCACCAATTAGCTGTTGCACGCGCCATCAGTCTCTTCCTCTCTACCATGTGTCTCATTCCGCATGCGACACGACAGCCCTAGCGCCAGATCATCGACACCTCAACCCTAGCTGCCATGCTAACAGACACGTCTGCCGTTGACCGTTGCCCGTTGACTTTTTGGGATTCAAGTGTTCTCTACTCAATTTTTCGTCCTTATTTCATTTTTGCAATCTATTTTTGCATTTGAAGCTTGAATATGTCTCAATCGGCATCGAATCTTGATTCGATTGTCCATCCTATTGATGTGATATTGGATGGATCCAATTATAGCATGTGGGCTCAGAATATGGAGGTTTTCTTGAAAAAACGCCGATTGTGGCGTTATGTGACTGGAGCAGTTCCTAAACCAGTGCAGAAGGACAATGAGAAAGAAGAATTTGCATCCCGAATGGAAGAATGAGACAGTACTCACTACAAGATTTTGTCTTGGTTCATCAACACTTCCATTCCGTCCATCAATAGTCTTATTCTGAGACTTGGGAATGCTATAGTTGCTTCGGATTTTCTGGCCAAAAGATACAATTGCACCTATGATGCTTCCTTAGAGTTTCAACTTGAAGCTAAACTTTATTAGATGCATCAAGTACCAGGTCAGTCTATTTCTGATTTTTATTCACAGACTAATCATCTTTGGGAACAATTATCTGCAGCAAATCCGAAGTTGGAATGTTCTAAAGATATTCAAACGTTTGCTACTTGGCTTGATCGACGGAAGTTTATGCACTTTATGATGGCTCTTCAGGATGATTTTGAATCTACTCGAGCCTCTCTTCTTCATTGTCAACCACTTCCGACTTTAGATGCTACAGTTTCTGAACTCATCTCTGAAGAAACTCGTCATTCTACTATAAAGATGCAATCATCTGATATGGTTCTTGCCACTGCTTCTCATGATACTTCATAGTCTTCTACTGGGCATTCATCATCCCAATCCACCTCCAAGACTGGCTTTTGCAAGTGATGTAAATGCAATGGTCATACCATTAATGAATGTTGCAAGTTCCAGCATTATAAGCAGAAACAAGCTTCCCAACAGATAGTTGCGGTCGCTTCATCTGCTTCCTCTACACCCGAGACTCCATCTCAGTCCACTTCTCTCACTGCAACTAACGTGAATGACTTAATTCACTAGGTTTTGTCCCAATCCTCCACTGCCTTATCCGTCACCACAGGTAAATCTCAATGGTTTATAGACTCTGCCTGCTGTAATCATATGACATCTGATTCCACCATCTTCTCTCATAAAACTACTCTCTCTCCCAATCCTACCATATACACTATCGATGGTTCCCATATACACTATTTCTACCTCGAATTTATCTGTTAGTGATACTTACCTTGTGCCTAAGTTATCCTTAAACCTTCTTTCCGTTGGACAACTTTGTGAGCTAGGTCTTGAACTGAAATTCTCTAAAAAGGGTGTTGATGTACAAGATTCACAGACGGGTCAATTACTTGGGACAGGCTATAAAGTTGGACGTCATTTCGAGCTCTCATTTCTGCAGATTCCTTCTTCAACAACAACTTCCATGGCTGCTATCACAGTCACTTCCAACTTGTGGCACTCTCGATTGGGTCATGCCTCACTTTCACGTGTCCGGCTCTTGGCCTCTCAGGGTCATTTAGGTTCAGTTAATTTTCAGTCTTTTGATTATGTTTCATGTCATCTTGGAAAACAAACACATTTGTCCTTTAATAAAAGTGAATCATTTTCCTCTGCACCTTTTGACTTAGTCCATTATGATATTTAGGGTCTTGCCCCGATTCCGAATGAGGGGGGATCTCGTTATTTTGTTATCTTTTTTTGTGGATGATTACAGTCATTATACTTGGATTTATCTTTTACAACATTGATTTGAACTCACTAATATTTACTAGAATTTCCACAAAATGGTGCAAACTCAATTTTTTTGTACCATTAAACTTTTCGTTCAGATAATGCAATAGAATACAAGGACAAGTCGTTTCTTACTATCTTACAGCAAAATGGGATAGTCTCTTATCACTCTTGTCCCTATACCTCACAACAAAATGGTTGAGCAGAACGTAAACATCGTCACATTTTAGATACGGTAAGAGCACTTCTCATTTCTTCCTCTCTTCCCGAACGCTTTTGGGGAGAAGCTGTTATTACTGCTGTCTACACCATCAATTGTGTTCCCTCACTCACTATACACAATAAAACTCTGTTTGAGCTTTTCCATGGTAAGATCCCTAACTATTCATTACTTCGAGTTTTTGGTTGTGATTTTTTTGTCACTCTTCCTCAACATGAACACACCAAACTTGAACCACGATCCAGACTCTATTGTCTTCTTGGTTATGCTCTCACTCAAAAAGGTTATCATTGCTATGATCTCATAGCCAAGCGTCTTCGTATTTCTCGTCATGTGGAGTTTTGGGAACATAAGATGTTTACGAGTATTTCTCATTTTTCGCAGTGCTCTTCCAGTTATGCTCTTATTTTTATCGACCCATCTATTGCTTTAGTCCCTGACTCCTCTGTAGAGATGCTAAGTTACTTAGACACTCCTTCTTCGATTGTTCCTGAGTCACCTGACACGTTTGCTGATACTCGTGTTCCATCAATTGCACCCGAGCTCGTCCAGGTACCTGCACTCCGTCAATCCACTAGAGTAAGAGCCCTTTGGTAGCTATCAAACCGATTATTAAAAATAAGAAATTTTGGTTTTGCAACTTGATCGGTTTTCACAACTACGTGGATTTTAATATTTATAACCACTCGCAATAGTACGAGACTTTGCAGAATAGGACTAAGGAGGGTATCGTACCACAAGGATTGGAGGTTGTTTAGTTATGAAATGCTTAAGACGTTTCCTAATTTAATTTTGAAAAAGAGAATTTGTTTAGTTTTATCACTAAGCTAATATGAACTAAAACAATTAAAATGGTGAGAATTTAAGAAAAAGAAAAGTGTAAGTGTAATATCCCAATTTTTTTTTAATAATATATATATATATATATATATAACTTATTAAGTAAGTAACTTACTCAATAAGTAGAAAAAAAAAAAAAAAAAAAAAAAAAGAGATCCACAACTTGCACGACAAGTTGTTTACTCTTTTATCATTTTCTTCTTTTCTTTTTTTTCTTGTCTTCTTCCTTCTTCATTTCTCCTTCTTCGTTCTTTCTTCTTCTTATTCGAAAGTCACGCAGAGAGTGAGAGGGAGAGTACAGGGAGAGGCAGAGAGTGAGAGGGAGAGTACAGGGAGAGGCAGAGAATGAGCTAGAGACTGAGGGAGAGAGAGAGAGAGAGAGATGTCGAGAGAGAGGGACTCGGGAGATAGAGAGAGAGATCGGAGAGAGAACAGAGAGACCGAGAGATCGGGAGAGAGGGAGCCGAACCCAGGAGCTTGGACCGGTGGACCCGTCGACCCAGGTGTGCGATTCCGGTGGAGCTCAGGTCGAATTCCGGCCGATCGTGGAGAACCCGAGTGACCGAGACCCGTGCGACCCGCCAGCCAAACCCAACGGATCCGGGAGAAACCGTGCGACCCGAACCTTCCGAAGGTCCGATTCTCCATGTCCGGCAGTCAGACGCCGATTTCCGGCGGGCTAAGGCGATTTTTCCGGCCGATCCACGAAGACCCGAAGCCCCTGATCCAAAACCCGACCCGGTGACCCGTCAGACCCGAGAGGAGAACCCGGTTCTTCCTGTGCATTTTTCCGGCGACTTTTCCGGCGGAATCAGTGGCTTTTCCGGTGGATTTTCTATGAAAATTCTTGGGGTAATTTCTTATAGCCTATGATGTTTTATTTTTAGGGGTTAATTTGCTTATTATGGAATTAGGTTTGATTCATTTGGGGCTTTTCAAACGATTGTGTTTAAATAGGTTGATTGGGTGTTTGTGGTACTTTGTTTTCTGTTCTTGGCTGATTCAGTGGGGGTATGAGTGCTTTGGCAGATTTGAGTTCTTGTGTGTCTTAACCGATTAGGTAGTGTTTGGATTTATGATGTTTTTGGACAAATGGTTTTGAGGTTAAAATTGTCTCTGTTGTTGACTGTGATGGACTGATTTGTAGGTTTGGTTTAGTTTCCTATTTGGACCGATTCAGTGAAGGTTATGCATTGATAATCTTGAGTTTGGGTCTCTGTTTTAGTGGTAATGAGTATTGTGGTTCCTGTTTGTTGATCTTGGCTGAAATACTATTCTTTGTTGATGGGTGTTTTGGAGATTTGTTTTGGGTTGTTTCAATTGGTTAGGTATTGGAATGTTATTTGGAGGATTGTGCTGTGAAACTGTTTATGGGTTCTTTGGCCGACTATATATTGTTTTGGTTAGCCGTGAATATGTAATTTTGGAGTTTTGGTGTTCACTGTAGGTGGACCTGTTTTACTATGCTAGAATCTTTTTGAGTGTTGGATGATTAGAGGATTTTTGACCAATTTCTAAGATTATAGGATTGTGAGCTTTAGGGTTGGCCATGTTCATGTTTTTAGTGTTTAAAAGGATTCTGGAATAATTTAGGAGTGAGGGTTTTGGATTGGGTATATTATGGATTTGATGTTGTTTGAGGAATTTGGTGGGTAAAATAGTTTTAGTTGATTCTTTGGCTAGGGGTTTTGGCTGTATTTTTGTTGAAATTTCTAAGGGTTGAGGATTTGGTCTATTAAAGTAGTGATGCTAATTTATGAATATAAATTATGCTGTAATTGGATAGAGATTTTGTATATAGAATAAACATATAGGATAATTTAGTTTAAGTCTTAGAATTGAAATTTCAGAACGCTCCGCTAAATTTATCCTTGTGTTTTATTAGGTAAAAGCTCGATCCCGATGCTAATGGAAATTCAGGTAAGGGGATACAACACCGAAAAACCCCCAACAAGATTTTATTACAAATCTTTTGAAAAAGTGTTGGGGAATTTTACAAAGCGTTGCTCATGTGATTTTAATGCCAAGCTTTATTACTCATATGATATTGTTTAAGAATTTCGGGCATAAATCACAGATATGATTAAGAGCATTTTTAAGAATTATGATCTATGCATAATTATAGTTAAAACTAAGAGCATTTCAAAATTATGAATTATGCATACTCACAGATATGATTAAGAGAATACTAAAGTTATGATTTATGCATAATTACAGATATGATTAAAAGCATTTCAAAGTTATGAATTATGCATACTTACAATGATGAAAAAGAGAGAATTTGAAAGTTATGACTATAGAGCATTCCAAAGTATATGACTCTATTCATGAATAAAGTTTTGAAAGAAAAGAGATTCTAAAGTTAAATTCTGCACATGACTACAGTTATGAAAGCGGCTCTTACAGTTTTGAAATAAAGTATACAGATAAAGCAGAGCCTACAGTTTTACAGAAAAACGTTCATGTGCAATAATTGTTTAACCCTGAGGCACTATTACAGTTAGGATTGGTACCCATAGGGTAGCATGGCAAGCATACCATAAGTTGGTGTGTGCTACCAGCCGAGGTTGGCCTTCACCTAGGGAAGATCCCCAACTCGGAACGGCTCTCCCCTGTGACGACAGGCTGAGTCCATAGGTCTGTGTGACAAAAGCCAACGTGCTCCACTCACGGGTAACAAAGGTTTAGAGTCTGTAAAGGGTTAAACCACAGATAAAGGATTAAAGAGAAAACAGATAAAAAGAATTTACTGGATCATTATAAAGTCTGTTTAGCTGTCATTCTGCATAAACTGACATTCTTATGCCAATATTCATATTCCTCATTCACTAGTTCATAAATTTTGTTTCATTATAAATTTCATATGCTTATGCATCATGTCTTAAAACAATACATTTCATTTCATGAATTATGCTTTAACATGTGTTTTCTTATAAAACATAAACAGCCTAGCATATCACTTTTCAGACAATTTTCATAACTTGAATCTCCAACTTATACTCAATCTAAAATCACATATCATATTCATATTTCTAAACATCATCGTATTTTTTTAATACATTCAAAAACACTTAAATCATCTAAAATAAACTAAAATCAACATACTACTGGTTTAGGTCGTAAATCAATTTACATTATGCAATTCATCACATTTGTAATTAATTCTTAACAGTGAGTAGAATAAATCTGTCATTATGTCAATGACTAAAGATTATGGCATAAAGGTTTATAGCATGTTTTATTTCCCCTGGTGTTGTATTTTCCTTACTAAGTTGTCGAACTCACCCCTTTTTCCTCCACCCCTTTTCAGATGACAACAGTAAGACAAAGTCTTTTCCTTGTAAGGGCGTAGACCTCGCTAAGAGCAATAGTTCGTGATGAACCGACCAAACCCTAGTATTGTATAGTATGTTTTGTTCTTTTTGGAGTTCATGACCTTGTAAAGAATTATTAATAGAAAGGTATAAAAATAGGAAGTTTAAAATTTATATGTTGTAAATGCACGCTTCCATTTAAAATGTTTGTTTTTAGCATTCAAGTTCGCGTTTCCCTTATATCCCAAAACGGGGGCGGGACAGTAGGGCATTGATTTCACTCAATCCTCATACACATGACATACTATATTCCTCCCGAATTTCCTTCACAAGTGTAATACGAACGCGTAATGATTATTAATCACATGACGATCTCAACATGAAATTACTTTAGATTTAAAGGCAATAATAATCCATCTATTTATACAATGGTCATTCAACTAAGATCTATGTTTGAATGATTCATGCTCCCTAGTATGGACTATAAGACCTTTTACTAAGCATACACATCTATGAAAAAAGTATAAACCATCTTAGTTTTGCACATAACCTCCACACAAAATTACACTACAATTGAAAAAAACATCTAAGCAATAATAAAAACTAAAAGAGTGTGGAGTAATATATGTTCCCTAGCATGAGTTTATCAAATCACATAAATTATGTCATAAGCACCATTACATAATCATCTCTAGGCTATGTAATCGTTACACTTGTATGAAAATCTAAGAATAATACAATCAAACCATGGCACTTAGAAATAGTTCATCAATACCCTACAACTAATTTAGCTACTCATGGAGATATGAGATTCTCTTATAGGAAAAGAAGAACCCATTTCTCTAAGAGGTCTAGGAACTACAATTTAAACTAACAAGATGAAAAGCAAACAAGAAAAAGAAGAAAGAAGTTGCTGGAAAGATGTAAAGAACACTTGCATAAACTATAATTAAACTTTACTTGACTAAAAACGGATTTAAAGTAAGTTACAGAATTAAAATACCCTAAATCTAAGCTCTCTGGAAAATATGAAGGAAATGGTACATCACATAAATGCACAAAAACTAAAATTAAGGAAAATAACTAAAAACTCTCTCTCTTTACTCTCACGTCCATCCTCTGTTTATAGAGGAATTGGTACGACAAATCTAGCCTATTCAATCTCTCTCAGCCGCACAAAATGATGGTGACAAAATTTGATTAGAACCGCACAACTTGAGGATGAATTTAAGCCACACAAAAATATGCCGACATCTGAAGATCTTTTCTGAAATATCCGAAGTCGATCGATCGATTTATTTTGCCTTGAAAATTTCGATCGATCAAATGTAGATCGATTGCTTTATGTTCGACTGGTGAATCGATCGATCAACTTTTCATCCAAGGAAATTTCGATCGATCGATTATAATTAATTGATTTTCCTCTTCCTGGCAAGAGCACTTGAACTCAAATGTCTTCAATCTTTAACCTTAATGTATCTTGGGCTTAACTTGTTGATTTTTGCTCTTGTTTCCAATTAGGACCTAGAAAAGAGATGAAACACTAAAACATAATAACACATTATTTAACAACACATTTTAGGGTTTAACACATGCAAATTAAGGGGCTTGAATGTAAACATTCAACGTTTATTACACCCCAAAACTTACATAATGCTAGTCCCTAGCATTACAATGTAAAAATTAAATATAAATAAAGGAAAAATATATATTAGCCCCCCAAACTACCACCCTTTCTTCGGATGGCACCCCGAACTACCAACACTTGCACTCCTACCCCCCAAATTACCACTTTTTGATTTTTTGGCCCCATCCGTCTATTTATACCGTTAATTCTAATAGAAATTGGCCAAAAACCCGAAAATACCCCTCCCTTAACTGTGAGAATTTCAAAGTGTAGGAGGGGTATTTTCGGAATTCTGTTTAAAATTAACGGCATAAATGGACGGATGGGGCCAAAAAATCAGAAAGTGGTAGTTTGGGGGGCCAGAATCTAAGCATTGGTAGTTTGGGGGGTCATCTAGAGAAAGGGTGGTAGTTTGGGGGGCTAATGTATATTTTTCCCTATAAATAACTACTATAAATCCTTTTTCATGGGAAACACGATTGCACGTAGCACATGCAACAAGCCTTTTAAACCCCTAGGCTACCCTAGTGGACGAGTGAAGTCTCGTGAAGGTTTAGCAGAAATGCTACCTACAAACATTCTTTGTATTCATGTTAACCCTAAGAATTAAGTATCTTCAACATAATGAATTCCTATTCATGAACAATCTTAAACTAACAAACCCATCTTCACACAGTGTAGAGAATTCATGTCTACTCACTCACAAATGGCTGGACAAGATATCATATGTTCAAATCGATGCACTAGATATTAACTTATAGCTATGGGGCTTCAAAGTATTTCCTACATATATGTGCTCCTAATGTCTCAAATTTCTTCAAATTTCTCCCAAGATGGAATAACCAAGGCATAGGCAGTGTTTTAATTTTATTTACAAAATTAATTATGGTTGTGCAATGCTTAACTCCATTAAGCGTCTAATTAACCTATGTATCAAGTGTTAGGTAAGTGACTCCCAAACCAAAAGGCTTTAGGGCACTAGATGTAGAACATCGCAAAGGGCTTAATAACTCAAGTCAAAAAGAACTACGAAGTCAAACTAACCATTATATTTATTTACTTACATCTTTTTATGCGAACACTCAATGCTTAATGAGGCAAGAGGTCCGGTTACTCAATAAAGTTTTTTTTTTTTTTTTTTGATAGCCATACTTCCTCATAGTTGAACTAAGTCGGCCAAACCATGCTCGTGGTGACTGTTTTAGTCCATACAATGCCCTCTCCAATTTACAAACAATTTTGTTCCCAACCGATCCTGTATATCCTGGCGGGATATCCATGTATACCTCCTCGTCAAGGTTGCCGTGAAGGAAAGCATTCTTCACGTCGAGTTGATGTAGTGGCCAGTCCAAATTTGCTGCAAGAGATATTAAGACTCTAACGGTATTCAGTTTAGCTACTGGTCAGAAGGTTTCCGTGCAGTCTATGCCATACGTTTGGGTAAAACCCTTCGCCACAAGTCTCGCCTTGTATCGGTCAATTGATCCATCAGCCTTGTATTTTATAGAGAACACCCATTTGCATCCCACTATTTTTTTTCCTTCCGGTAATGGGACCAACTTCCAGGTATTATTTTTCTATAAGGCTTCTAGTTCTTCTTGCATTGCTCGCGTCCACTCTGGATCAGATAACGCCTCTTCAACACTACTGGGAATATGGCAGGAGGATAGTGTTTGAGTGAAAGTTTTGAGTGGTTTGGACAGACCTTGAGTGGATACATAATTTGCAATTGGGTACTTGGACTTCCTTCCTTCTTCATCTAGGTTGTATCTGTTCGGTGGTTTCCCACGATTGTGTCTAAAAGGCAACACATAACCAGTAGGGGAATCCAAAATATTAGCATGTAATGGTGCAACAGGAGTACTTACCTTAGGGACATTCTCAGGAGGAGGAGGGTCTTCGGGTACTGAGGAGTGAGGGGATTGAGGGTACTCTGTATTTTCTGCTTCTTCATTTCCAGGTTCTTCGGCTTCTTCATTCCTCAATTCAGCTTCTTCATTTCTAGGTTCTTCGGCTTCTTCATTCCTCAATTCTGCTTCTTCAATCTCTGGTGGTACCTCATGCAGTTCTTCAATCTCTGGTGGTACCTCATACAGTTCAACCTCTCTATTTCCCGTTCCATGCTCACCCACGGGGGCCATCAACCAATTCGTCTCTTCTACTTGAGTCTCCCCCTGAAGGAAAGAATTGGGTACCGGTGAAGGATAGAAATTCTCGGACTCAAGAAATGTAACCTCCACGGTGATATAGGTTCGGTTGGTAGTGGGGTCATAGCATCGGAAGCCTTTTTTATGTAAACCATATCCCAAAAATAAGCACTGAACGGCACATGGGTCCAGTTTGGTACGTTGATTCTTGTAGAGGTGGACAAAAGCAACACACCCGAAAATTCTAGGAGGAAGCATCAATATTGAGGGAAGGGATATATGAGTAGAGAGGATTTGTAAGGGGGTTTTAAAGTGTAAAATTTTAGATGGCATCCGGTTGATTAAGTACACGGCAGTAGCCACAGCATCCCCTCAATGGCAACTTGGCACCATTGCTCCAAGGAGTAAGGCACGGGATGTTTCCAAAATATGCCGATTTTTCCTCTCGGCGACACCATTTTGTTGTGGCGTTTAAGAGCATGAGGTCTCATGGAGGAGGCCATGTTGTTGGAAATAGGCCTGAAATCTGTGGTTGATGAATTTGCCACCATTATCAGAACTAAGAACTTTTATCGTGGAAGAGAATTGAGTCTGAACCATGGCATGAAATGCTTGAAAAATAGTGAACACTTCGTCTTTGGTTTTTAGTTGATAGAGCCATGTCATTCGAGTACAATCATCGACAAAAATTACAAACCAACGGTGACCAGATGAAGTAGGTATCAGGGATGGTCCCCATACATCGGAGTGTATCAATGCAAATGGGGTATTAGTTTTATTCAAGCTAACTGGATAAGAAACTCTTTGGCTTTTAGCCTTGATACATGTATCACATTTAAAGTCCACATTCTGCAAACGGGAAAATAAAGATGGGAGTAGATGCCGGAGATAGCCAAATGATGGGTGCCCCAAGCGCCTATGCCATAGCCAAATCTGTCGTTCATGGCTACTGGTTTGATGGTACGTGTGATTTGCTTTGCCTGAGCTGAAGTCATCAAGGTAGTACAGTCCCCCCCTCTTAGTACCACGCCCAATAATCTCCTTACTGAGAACATTCTGAAGAAGACAAAAGGTAGAGTATATCAACACAACACAATTAAGTTCTTCAGTAACTTGACTTACGGACATCAACTTGTTGGAGAGAGATGGAACAAGAAGTGTGTGAGTTAGAACGAGAGAGGGAGACAGGGACACAGTTCTAGCCACTGTGACTGGGTAAGTGTCCCCATTGGCATTGGCAATGCAAGTCCTCCGTGGCTGAGTTGTGTTGGAGAAGTCATTTGGATCAAATGTCATATAATCCGTCGCTCCGGAGTCGATAATCCAGGCATCATCATTCCAAGCAGTAGAGCTACAAAAAACTTGGCCACAATTACCTTGATCTGGGGTTGAGGTAGAATGTTCAGCCACGAGAATAAGAAAGAGTTGCGATCCAGCCGTGGCCACTGCTGCTCGACCTGGGACGTCTTCAGTTGCAAAAGCATCTCATTTCTTTCGGGCTTGTAATTCATGCCACCAGTCTGGGTAGCCATGTAATTTGAAACAAGTTTCCCAAGTATGTTTTGTACTCCCACAGTGAGTGCACTTATTTCCATCAGAATGACCTTTGGATCTTGAGGAGGACCCAGACTTTTGTGACTGGCCAGATTTCACGCCTTTGATGGCCATAACAGCACCAATAGCCACTGCTTCTACTCCCGATATCATCACAGATTGTCGGAGATCTTCCCTTCGAACGTGAGCATATGCCTGCTCAATTGAAGGGAAAGGTTTCAGGCGAAGAACATCGCTCCGAACATGATCCAATCGATCATCTAGGCCGTCAAGAAAAGTGTATACTCGCTCCTCCTGTAAAATGGAGTTGTAGCTTTGAATGTCAATTGGACATTTCATTGGATTCGGTTGACGAAAATTGATCTCTCGCCACAAACCCTGTAGGTCGTTATAGTATTTTTCTATAGATCCGCCTGCTCGTTTCATTCGAGATACACGACGTCTGAGCTCGTTGATAAGTCTTGAAATATTCTATTCAAGACCCCTTAATTTACATTTGTTATACCTAGTTTGTGTTGTAAATATAACGTTTTGTTGTAGTTTTGTGTTTTGTCTTATTTCAGGTCTTAGTTGAAATCTAGTTCAAACACTTGAATTAGACCTGAAAATATATCAATGGCGATTTGGTCATTTCCAGAGTTCAAAGTTGCTCCTGCCAAGTGAAGAATTGGCTTTTGTGACTTTATAATCGATCGATCGAATCATCAGTCGAAGAAAAATCGATCGTGCGAAATGCGATCGATCGAGACAGGGCAACCACGAATACGATCAATCGACTTTATAATCGATCGATAGAATTTGGATATTTTCGGAACATTCTGGAACAATGTTGACATGTCACTCTTTTTAGATATTTCCTAGATATTTCCTAGATATTTTTAGATATTATTAGATATTTCCAAATATCTCTTATCTTATCTTATCTTATCATATCCTATCCTATCTTATCTTATCTTATCTTATCATATCTCTTATCTTATCTCTTCTTTAGATATTATTTTGTAAATCTCCTCCTCTATATATATGAGGCATGGGTGAGAGTAATAGGCATGCATCTTTTGGGAGCTTCGATTGTCTCAGGTGTATCTTAGTTAATTTTAATGCTTTTGTAATCCGAATTCTCTTTGATTAATATAGTGTTCTTAGTTTATTTAAATCTTGTTTTTTTTACTGTTTTCCTTTAATTTCATGCTTAAATTAGTTTACTTCATGTCTAGCTAATTTAATTCTTAGGGTTTGATCAAAATCCAATCCAAAAATCATGAAGTGTTCTTGAGGTTCTTAGGGTTTAAATCTTGTTTTCTTTACTGTTTTCCTTTAATTTCATGCTTAAATTAGTTTACTTCATGTCTAGCTAATTTAATTCTTAGGGTTTGATCAAAATCCAATCCAAAAACCATGAAGTGTTCTTGAGGTTCTTAGGATTTTCTTTAGATGTTTGATGATTGTTAAGGGGTAAAGGATCTCAAAACCCATGCTAAAAGGTTTTGTTTTCAAGATTCCAATCTAATTATTCATGAAAAAGAGTTAAACTTGTCTATGAGTTTTCTTAGATTTCTTGAGTAAAACCAACGTTCTTGGAAACAAGAACGATGTCTTTTGCAATGATACTATTTGACATGATGTGTGATTTCTCATTAGAGTCACCTTATAGGGTATGCTAGGGAACACTAATCATTTCACACCTTTGGTAGTCTAAAATGTTTTTCAATTGTAGTTTAAACTTTATGTGAAATGGTTTGGTGTGAAACTAGATATTTTATCATTGTGGTCTAATTAGGGTTTTCATGTATTGTGTATACTTATTAGGATGTGTTGTAGAGTAGTAAGGTAGGGAGCATTAATCACTCCACACCTTTCGTAGTGTAAACGTTTTTCAATTATAGACTAATCTGGAGTAGATTAATGTAAAACTAGGTGCTTTATAGCTACGTCTTAACGAAAGTATTTTCACGTCGAGGTTGTCATAATGGTTGACACCCATTACGCGCTCATATCATGCATGTTAGGAAGAACCATATAGACTTTAAGCATTTCATTGGTTGAGGATTGGATAAGATCAACACCCTAAGTTTTCTTTAAGTTGTTTTCAATTTCCACTTTCATTCCTTCACTTTATTGTTGTAGCTTCAATTCTATAACCCTTGCTTTTATTTTTATCTTTAAGTTAAGTTAAATACGTTCTTTAATATTCCATTACGCAAAACAACCAATAATCTCTGTGGTTCGATTACCCTTACTATAGTATAATCGATACGTACTATTGCGAGTGGTAAACTTATAAATTTAAAATCCACGTAGTCGGTTAGCCCGCTACCACTCGTATACCTGCGAGGTGTCAGTTCCATCAAAGTATGTTGTAGCAGTAGAATCTCATACCTGCTTAGCCGTTGGGTAGTGAATAAAGTTCACGACCAAGGAATGGTCCATGGAGTTGATCAAACAGCCTTTCACCATGGCATTCTCAGTGCGCCACTTACGAAAGGAGGGTTCAGTTTCTGGTGGTTGGGGGTAGTCTCCATTGATGTATCCCAGTTTGTCTTTTCCTGAGATGTACATCTCAACAACCTAGGACCATAATCCATAGTTGGAACCATCCAACTTGATGCTGATTGGAACGATCGGGGAATCAGTTATGGGAGAGGAAGAGGTCTGGACCCTTAACAAAACCTCCGTCATTTTTGACGTTAGATTATCAAGGATGTTTTCGGTGGAGTCAGCCATGAAGGCCGAGCAAAATCTTGACCCCTGCCTGATCAAAAAACAGGGAACCTAAGACCATGCTCTGATACCATGTCAAGCGTAACTTTCTTTCATATCAATTCCATAAAACTGAGTACAAGATATAGAGATACAAGAAACTATTTTAGGAAGCTATTCTACGTCTGTACAATATTTACGGCTACAATCATGCTTGACCCTTGAATGAAGGGATTCCTAAATCTGACCCTTGAATGAGAGGATTCCTAAATCCTAGATTTCTATAACTGGCTAATTGCGGGACTCACGCCAACAGTATATGAATTTAAATGATTAAATTCACCAATTTTTATTACTTTGTATAAGTCAATATACTTTGATTGGTTACATAATTAAGCACTAGATTGCTGTCTTTAAAGTACTAAGAAACTAGTAGCAGGGAGTAGAGGACAAGGGGAAAGGTTGATTGGTTGAAAGCTTGACGCAACCTAAGTACAAATTTGAAATATTGTTGAAGATTTTGACTTGCTAATTAACCTTATTCCCATCAATATATTCAAGATATTTCCTAACCCTATTGCCTATTGGATGGGAAGTACGTGGCAGCTGTTGACCCCTTAAGGCACGATTTTCCCAATTTTAAATTTGTTTGATTCATTGACTGATTTTATGGTTTCTCTCTCTCTCTGTAGACAAACAAGAGATAAGCATCATTTATTGAAATCTATTTTCCAGGCATCAACCAAAAGACTGCCTGACAATAGTAAGGACAAATATAAAGATCAAATCTATCAAAATGCTTCTGCCTCCCTCTGTTTGACAAATGAAACAATTATAACATGCATGCAGGAGCATTGAAGTACACCATGGATCATCATGGTGTGGCACTTCAAAAAGTTAATTCTACGTTACAAACAGTTGGTAGATTATAAAGATGTTTGTTGGTGTGGTAATTAGTGTTATATTAATTCATTATTTGGTGAAATTGTACTTGATAAGTAATTTTAGAAAGCTCTAATGATATAAGACAAAATAAGAGTGTAGGTCACTTAAGTCAGCTAAAAATTGGCTTGAGCTAGCCAAATCCGGACAGAATGCTCCGGTATAAATCTGCTTAATTGAATTTGGCTCGAGCGGATCCATCCTAATTTGAACAATCTTCTAATTTTGGCAACAAAACAATTCCATTCCTTTTGAGCTCTTTCTTGATTTGATTCACTTCTTGACATTTAGACTTTCCTTAGTTTCTTACTTTTGAGTTCAATAACAATTCGATCAGTTTTCATTATCAACGTGGGTGTTGATCTGTGAATTGAAAACACAGCTTTCCAATCACTTATATCGTTTTCACTACATCATCTAATTATAATTTGACTAATCGTTTTAGATTAATAACACAAATGTACGTAGTTATTGTTAACATTTTTTTAGGTCGTTACAAATGACATTACAGTACTTTGTAGATTGGGCTAAATGAGTTCAAACATGCGCAAATATGTACAATATTAAGGTATCTCGAAACACCAATATTTGAACATAATGGTGCCAGGTACAAAAAGCCAATACACTTGAATTCAAACATGCGCAAATATGTACAATATTAAGGTATCTCGAACACCAATATTTGAACATAATGGTGCCAATACACTTGCTGCTTAATTAATATCTTTCTCAACATCTCTGATAGATTTGTCTGCATAATCGTTCCTACGTGGAGTCGAAAAAATTATGCATGCAGATAATCATAAAGAGATCGAGCCATGCGCGCAGATCCCATTTTGTGGCCTAGAAAGTAAGAAAATCCATGACCATCTTTGTCGACGTTCATGCATGGCAAAGTGATGAGTCATGAATCGTACGTATGATCATAGGCGACAATTTTAGAAGGCACAAAAATATTAGCAGGTAGAGACGTTCATGTCTCAACTATCTTCCCTGTCTTCATGAGTGTTTCATTAAGCATGTTGATCCGACACAAACATTGACATCATGGCCCTTTTACTAATTAACATGTATAGAAGATTTTTGTCATTTTTATTTTTTGTTCGGGAGATTTACGGGTTCTCGCACTATAATTGCAAAAAAATTTGGTTCAATATATGTTCAACCCGAGTTGAAAAAAGAGTTAAAGACTTCGTTAAATCATCAATTATTCCAAAAGTTTAAGATGATGAAAAATTGTGAATCCAATCACATGTTGACACGTGTCAATGAGTTGTAAAAGAGTTGTTGACTAGTTTTAATTAATACTTTAACACTCTCCTCACGTGTAGCTCAAACTCTCTGGAAAAAAAAAAATAAGGCTTAATACAAGAAATATTTAACTAAAATAGACATGAATTATGAGTTATCATAAAAACTTAAGACCTTTGCTCCGATATTATATTAAGTTTCAAATTATCCCCAAAACTTAAGCTTATAATTAAGAAAATATGAATTTAATTAATATTCGAAGTAAGTATATATATTAATGTCCCGTTGATATTGGTCGGTCCATATATATATAGGAAGCCGTTTTGCAGTTGGATTAACAATGGAGGATTTTTTTTACCATGATATACCTTACGTGCAAGATCTCAAGATTCGGTTACGGTAATCCTTATTCGATTAGCAAGATTAATTAATACTGCGATCATGATTATATTTGACAATGAAAAAGACAAAAAAAAGTGTTTGCATGAAGTTGCGTCAAACTATATATGCTTTCAGACTCTATAATCAAATGATTAATTGATAATGACCCCTACCCAATGCTTCTACTGCACAATTCATATTTGTACCAGATGGTTCTCAAATAGTTTACTAAACTGACGCGGGTCGGATGAAATTCGTCCAACCCAGTTTGAAAGAAAACTTATTTATTTTAATTCAGTTTAGAAGAAAACTTTATCTCGATTGAAGAGGGTATAATCTTAGATCCAAGTTTGTGCTAAGTTTGACCTTTAATATGTAGAAAATGAGACTTTTGCAGACTAATCTAATCTTAAGAGTAATGTTATTTTTTACACCCATTATTTACCGAGTAACGTAGCGTGTTTTAAGTGTCACGTCAGTCAATATAAAATGGGTGTAAAGAGTAGCATTACCCCGACCTAAATGGTGATTGCACGATTTAACCAATAAAATGTTTTCACGCAAGCTAATTATTTGTCTCTACTAATTGTCCTTTTCTAAAGAAAAGAATACATTATGCTGACCACAAAGCCGTCTAACTAGAGGTTTGTCTCGTTTAATTAAGGTGTTTTTAAATTTTGTATTAGCTTAATTAAGGGGTCACAATGGGTCAGTGTCAATACATGGCCTTATACCATTGTTGGCATGTTCTTTTCGCATAAGATTATATTTATTAGGAATTGAAAGGTAATTACATTGAAAAGACATGAAGGGTTCTTCAAGGAATCTAGATTATTAAGATATTATACATGAATTAAATTCGTGATTACATGCAACCAAAAGCAACCTCCAAGAAGCTGCCAAAGAAAGGAAGAAGACTCGGATGGGAACCTTACTGTAATGAAATTCTGCAGAAGAAGTGGCTGGTAGTGATTGGCTTATAATCTTCTGTTTAATTATTTTATGTTAATCTTTCTATACATTCTTCACCAATTATATATATATGTAAATACTTGGCCTCCCAGAAAAGTAAACTCCATCACAAAAGTTTCTCTATCCTGCAGAAACCATCAAAAGATGATGCAGCGTGAGCTTCCCCAGCCTTCATGGCCATTCTACAGTGTCATAGATTCAACTTTTGAACAGGTTGAAGACCATGAACTAAACATGGAGTTCTCCCCGGTGGATGGCTATGATTTATCTTCATTATTTACTACAACAGAGGACTCCTCTGAACTTTGTCAAATCCCCTGTTCTTCAGCCATGTTCCTTGATGACTTTCTCCCGTATCCACCCTTTGATGATTCCCAGCAGCAAGTCATGCTAGCCATGAAAGATTTCTCGATGGGGTTGGAGGGGTTAGATTATTCCATATGGGATAATGAGATTCAGGGCACCTATGGTCTTTTTGGAGAGAGTGAGGGAAGTTTCCCTCTGCCACTAGTGTCAACTGAAGGAGAAGACTTTTTGAGTCATAGCCCGTCAATGAATTCTGAGTCATCAACAGACGTAGCATCTATTCAACCATCATTAATCTTCCAGGAGAAGACATGGAAATCGATAACCTGTTGAGAGTTCATCATCTACTTCAGGCTTATGGAGAAGCCTTGGAGAATGAACAGAGAGAGCTTGCAGAGGTTATTTTGAGATCCATCGGTGAGAAAGTTAGCCCGGTTGGCGAAACCATTGAGCGTGTTGCCTTCTACTTATCCCAGGACATTGGGAATCAAGGTGACTATCTGAAACAAGAGTCCTGCAAGAACTTTGAGGCTGCATTCATGGCATTCTACCAAACCTTCCCAGAAGGAAGGTTTGCTCACTTTGCAGCAAACTCGGCGATTCTTGAAGCTATGCCAGACGATGAAGAGATGATACACATAGTCGACTTTGACATGGGAGAAGGGGTTCAGTGGCCTGCAATGATTGAGGCCATTTCAAGCCAGCACAAAACATTAAAGCTGACATCAATCAAATGGGAAGAGGAGGATTCTAATTATGTTCCTTCACCATGGAGGTTCGAGGAGACAAAAAGGCGGCTCTACGATCAGGCGAGATCTTCTGGTCTAAAGCTGACGGTGGAGGAGATGGGAATTAAGAATTTGGTGAGTGAGATGAAGAAAATGAAGAAAAGGGCTGGAAGGAGAGAATGGTTGGTTTTCAATTGCATGGTGGGGCTTCCACACATGGGGAGGGGGAGAAGCAGAAAGCTTGTTATGCAGTTTCTAAGGGTAGCTAAGGAATTGATAGCTGGTAACAGGGGAATTATAACCTTTGGTGATGGAGATGGATGTGAAAAGCTGAAAAATTGTTCTGCTTTTGGGTCATTCTTTGATGGGCATTTGGTGCATTATCAAGCCTTGTTAGAATCATTGGAAGTGAATTTCTCACATCATCTTGCAGAAGCAAGAGTAGCCATGGAGTGTCTCTTTGTGGCACCTTACATCTCCTCTCTTGCTTGGTTCCAAAAGTGGGAGGAGATAAGGGAAGGCTGCCATCTTCAGGCAGCGCTTGGGTTGGAGGGTAGGAGACTGAGCAAAGAGATACTAACAGAAGCAAAAGAAATGGTAAGAGAAGGGAAAATTCATATGGAGCAAGAATCCAAGGGCAGATTGGAAATGAGATGGTCTTGGAATGGAAAGGAACTTCAATAGTGAGAGTTTCAGTCTGGACAAATCAAATCTAAAAGGGTATATACATGTATAATATCCAGAGATGTACTTTTATTTGTTATTGTATAGATTGTTTCAGCCAATACAGCAAAGAAAATATTGATTAAAATGACAAATAATAGAGAACTACTATTTGTCTTCTCCTGTCTTTTTCCAATACAACTTTTTTTAAAAACCAGTCATTGGATACACCTTCACCTGTGTAGGTCCTATAGATTCAATAACTGGTTTTGAAAAAAATAAAAATTGTATGGGAGAATGACGTTTAGACTTTCTTCAAATAATATACCACGTTTCAAGGTTTACAATAGCAGTTGCTATCACTTTGGGCTAACAATTTTTGACACGACTCAGTGAACCCGATACAAAATTAGTGGGTTAAGGTTGAGGGGTTTAACTTGTTTAATTAAATGGTTTGGGTTATGGTTGACCTATATAATCTTATACTCATACCTAGAAACGACTCGAATCTGACACACAACATTTATGGTCAGCAATTTTTGACACAACCCACAAACCCAACACAAAATTAGAGAATTGGTTGATGAGTATGACATATTTAATTAAATAGGTCGAGTCATAGTCAACTACTATAATCTTATATCAATGTCTCAACACGATCCAAATTTGACAAAAATGCATGAATTTCTCATGAATCCGATGGCAACGCAACAAAAATGCAGTTCATGAACTTTGGGAAGTAAACTGTAAACCTATAAACTTTTTCCATTTCCGTTAATATGTTCAAACAGAAGGCAGAGAAGAAGAACGCCCAGCCACTCGAAGTGCTGGAACATCCTTCTCGTGTGCAATGAACTCCATGAACGGTGTTTTCGGTAATCATCCAACCCTAGTTTCTTCATATGTGAGCTTTTTTAATCAAGAAAAATACATGTAAAAATCAAATGATCCAAGGACAAAAATCAATTTAATAAATTAGATTCTTTAAAAAAAAAAAAATTCAATTCAATTTAAAGAAAACCTTTTTTTCAATAACGAGTGCAGAATATACGCAATTAGAATTTTTTTTATTCCTTGTTTGAAAAAGACCGGACTATAGAAAAGGAAAAGGTGGTTGTTGCGCGGCTCAAGCGGATCCCAAATTTGGGCATGAGCTTTATCATTGATGTCTTTTCTAGCAAAGAATATCCATTAAATGGGTTGAAATGACGGTCCCAAATGCATGATATCTAGTTAGAATTTGGAAAAAGGTAGTTATCGAGGGCTTGATACCAAAAGGGAAACTGAGTCAAGATTAAGGAGGACAGTTCGTTTTGGGTCCAAATCGTGTCGATACATACGTATAACATTTTATATATCAATTCTAATTTAACTTATATCAATAAATACACCAAACTCCTCAATTTTAATCTATTAATTGCGTGTTGAGTTGACGGTTCATATAAAAAATTGCTAACCCTACTATCTCATGTTGGATTAAGTCGTATCAAAATATAAATATAAAACTATATAAGTCAACTTTAACCTTACCTATTTAATTAAACAGATCAAACCATTCAACCTTTAACTCTCTAATGTTGTGTTGTGTTTACCTACTCAAAGACCAAGATGAAGTAGAAAATAAGGAATCTGCACTCACGAAAAATTGTGATAAGCAAGAAAAAGGACCCTAATTGGCACACAAATTAGTCATTGTAGGCTCGGACTTCAAGCTTTTTCGTCGATCAATGACAGGAGGAAAGAATCACAACGATCGTGGCTCCTCAAAGAAGCAAAGCACCGATATTGATATTGCACAATCACTGAAAATCAGAACCATCCATACATATCACTGAAGTTCTGATTTAGAGTCTCATCCTAAGACTGCAATTTCTTTTTTTTCTTTTTTCATTTTTCCATTTTTTGGGTAACTACATAAGAAATGCCTACCTGAAGTAAATGGAAATCTGTGGGATATCGACATTGTTGTCATCATCATCCTCACAGGCCACTACAACATCAAAGTGGCGCCGATATGGAGGCAGCGTTGCCTTGGCCACTTCCCTAACCAGATCCACTACCTTCTTATCCATGCGTTCTCTATGCTTTGGGAACATGCTGTTATAAAGTAGGCAACTCCCATAAGAGATGCTGTACGCATTCAAGCCCTTGTCTTTCAGCCATTGAAGAAGCTCTCTCAAAGTTGGATTGTCCTTCAAAATCCATCTGTCCCATACTGTCCAGGTCATGTCTTGGTGCTTGATCACCTTAGGAGGAACAGGCTTGGCTATTGAGAACAGAGGGGGTGCTAGGTTGGCAAAGGTGTTTCGGTAGTCCTCTAATTTGTACCCTCCATCCAGAATCCTGTACAGCTCCAAGCACACAAGACCTGTCGCCATAGCAGTGGAGGTTGCAATTGCAGGGATGATCCTCCCTGCAATGAACTTGGCCTTAAGTTTGTCAACTTCAGGGATTCCATAGTTCCTTGCCCTCATGTTTGCGAGCCCAGCTATTAGGTCCATATGATAGTTTGTGTCATCATCCTGGACATCAAGAAAATATATTTTTTTTATAAGTAATAGCAATTTATTGAAAAGCGCAAAGGGGCGCAATTCTTATACACGGGAAGTATACGAGAGAGCCCCTAAAAGGTTTAAACAGAAAATAAATTTAAAAAATCTACAAAAGTAAAGACACTCAAACTATGATGTGGCGCTATCCAAAAATATAAAGTATTGAGCAACCGCTTCCGTAGCTCCACCATAGATGTCTCTACATCTTCAAACATCTTCAAGAAAATATATGAAGTGCATTAAAAACTCTATGCATGATTCTAACCTACAAATCTAACTGAGCAACAAACAGAACTTTGTGTTTGAGCTTCAAATGCTAGAGTATGGAGAGTTATAAATGAATAACAATGGCGAATTATATTTTCAGTAGCTACATCATGTGGGATGAGCAAGCCTAACCACAGCAGCCTATTTACCCACAATGTTATATAATATAAAAGAAAGTTCATTTCCTTCCTCTGGAGATTTTAGAAATAGTTTTGCAAAAGATTCCTATCATCATGTGCCCCAAGCACTAGGGTAAAACACTTCTCTTAGGCCACTCATAGGTACACTAGTCGAGAACAGTCAAAGACCTCGAGCTAAGTTTGGGAAGATTTGAATGAGCATAGCCAAATACATGGCGACCATAAAACTGAGCTTCCAGAAAAAATCCAAACAATAAAAATCAATTAATTAGAGCCTAAGAACTGAAACACGTGAAAATTAAGTCCAAAAAGATTTACTACAAATCTGCATTCTCCTCTTAGTGGGGAGGGGGAAAGAGAAGAGGGAAGGGGGGGGGGGGGAGGAGAGAACGCTAACCTTCTCAAATTGTATTGGGTTCATCTTGAAACCTGGCGACATCTGATTCCGGCACTGTTCTAACTTCACAATCAACTCATTGATAACAGCAGCATCATCAATTGATGAAGTGGAAAGGCTGCTAGTTTTCTCATCGGTCACAATCTTGACACCTTTCTTGGGCTGGAAATCAGGGACTATCACTTTGTTAACAGCATCAGCCAACTTTCTAGGAGACTTCACCCAATCAGGAAGTGGGATGCCATATGTCTCTGCATAAGAAAACAAAGGTGACTGGGATCGTCAACTGAAAACTGCAGTGGGCGAGGGAAACACTTGGGAGCAGACCAGAATGATGTTCCGTTGCTGGTTGTGGCATACTCGGGAAAAGTGTATGTTAACTGCTTCACACGGTTAGCAAAGTAGTCTTCAAACCTGGTTTCATCAATACATGCCATTAGAAGTTGAGGTAAAAGGGCAATGCTATAATGTAAACTTAATAAATGCAATCAATAAATAAAAACAGTACTTCAGACGAGCCCAGTTTATGCTGTCTTGGAATGTTTCATATCTCTCCTTGTCAAGGCATTCAAGAATACGGTCCAAGTTATCCCTGGCCTAAGCATCACCAGCATTCTTCATTGCAGATGTGTACTCATTCGGGTTGGCTAGATAAGAATTTACTTCAGCTGGTGTTTTCTCAAGAAAACCCTCAAACTCAGATAAAGCCCATGTCAAGCAGTGGTCTATATTGTGGGGGAATGAGTGAACCATGCACATGGGTGCTTGCCTTTCAGGTGGGTCTCTTGAGGCACCATAATTTTCGGTTAGGTGAGGAATGACCATCTGAGTGTTGCAACAGGCACCTAGCGTTCCTGATTCCAAAAGTGGCTTCTGGAAATATAAGCATCTTTGATCAATGTAAAGTCTAGCATTCACATTGTCCAGAGCATTGATAACAACACTTAGATTCTCCCAAAATTCATCATCAAATACATTCTCTGTCTCAGGGCTTGCACCGTTCTGCAGCGCTTCAATGTTGAGACAAGGGTTTATCAAACCAGAGCAGCAGAAGCAACGACTGTTGACTTAGCCTGCCCAATATTCCAGTCCCGGAAGAGAAACTGCCTGGTAAGGTTACTTTTCTCAATTACATCATCATCTGTGATTGTTAACTTCCCTTGTTTACCACAAGAAACCCCCATCAAAGCTAAATTCTTCAAAAATTCACACCCTAGTGCACCAGATCCTACAATATATACTTTTGCATCCTCCAGGTTCTTCTGGAGCTTGGAGCCAAACACCGAAATCTGTGCATCATAACGACTGCTTAACGGTTTCAGATCGCTAGGGTGCAAGGGTTCTGTGGGAAGAGACTCAAGTGATTCAAAGTAGAAAAACTGTGCAAAAAAACATATAAAATATTTGGTTAACATATAAATAATCAGAACTTCAACAACATTAAAAGTTACAATAAATTTGCAATTCAATGCTAAACTCAAAACAGCATACAAAACTGGAGTTTACTCAATAAGGTGAGCAGCCCCAATCCGTAGTCTGTACAAAGCAAAGCTTCAGCTAGACCCAATTATCAATGTATTAAGTTTCCAGATCCACTCAGAACCCAACTTATGTAACTAACCTGGAAAAAGGATGAAACTTCCCAGAGCAAGCCTTCACAACTTCCTGCCCAACAATACCACCAAACATGGCAGCCATTGGATTCAACACAGCCCTAGCACCAGATGCAAAATGACGAAGAAGGTTTTGGTCAATCGCCTCAATCCTCCCATCTGATAAGCTATCATTGATGCTAATGGCCAAAGAAATTAATTTCTGAGCATCATCCTCTGATCCAGTAACTGGGAAGCGTCCAAACTCTAATTTAAATTTATCGAGACCCTGAAATGCCAGGTGTAGGAGGGGTGGACGATCAAACTTGGCGAAGTCACTTAGAAGGAAATCACCAGGGTCCCTTAGTGCTTCTCGCAATGGCTTAAAGTTCAATACCTTCGGTTGCTTCACCTGTGTAAGTATACCACATTTCACATATGCAGCATACTTTGTGGTATCCTCCTCAATATTGAATGAGTAAGGTCTTGCATTCTTAACCTTCCTTGCCTTTCCATCATTCAGCTCTGTCATTCCATTAACTTCTGAGAACACAACCAGATCCCCATCCTGAAACTCAAGCCTCTCATCATCAACGCAGGCTACAAGAGGAGGGTTGTCATTGCTAATAGACGCAATTATGCCTGTATGTGGATCCTTACCATCAACATCAAAAACTGTAAACGCAGGGCTAAAGTCACAGAACACGCTACCAAAAAGACCCCGTACTTCAGATTTTACAAAGGAGATTGGAGGTTGATGATTATGGCAGTAATTGTCAATTCAATTGCTTTTTCCAAGCTAATGTCAGTAAAAACTACAACCTGCAAGCACAGAAAACAAACAAAGAAATTAATCAGAAGCAGAATCAGATTCAAAGTAAATTCATCATTTTCAAGATTCCAATTATTTTACTGCAGAAACCAAGTTCCTAATAAGGACATATAAGTAGTATGTCCATCTAGTAGCTCAAAAACAAACAAAAAATCCATCTCAAAAACTCATAAACACAGCTACTACAAGTAGCGGTTGACCTGATGAAAGAAGAATTTCAGAAGCACCTTCTGGCTAATAGTAATATTTAAAAAAGAGCTGCAACTCTACTTCATATATCCAAATTTTTCCCGTTTAGCTGTGGTCAACTATTTTTTAACTTAATTTACTCCAAGAATCATGGTACTTTCAGTTTCAGAACCAGACTAGATATTGCCCCAAAGAAGGACCAGAGCACTAGTTGACCAGTTCTACCATCAGGTCAACGGTTGGGCCAGTAGTCCATATATATCTAAATATTTATAAATATTTATTCTACAGCCCTTAATCATAGAAATTTTTTAAATATCATTTACTCATGTCTGGAGTCATTATCACTTGCAGCTTAGTGGTAACAACTTTACACAGATAAAGTTTGTGCAATTGGTTCACACTTCCCCACCCTTGCTGTTTTTATCTCAGACTAGATGGAGCCCCTCTTAAGTCTTCAACCTGGTTAAATTAACTGTTTTTGTAAAAACATTGTCCCACTTTAACTAAACACGATTGGGTTTTAATAGTAACATCCCTTGGGTCCACTGAAAGTAACAATCAACACAAGCAACCAGTTTAACTTCACTTGTCCACTTGACCTCTGTTCCCATACTAAGAAACAATGCTTTTTAAGTGGAAAATAAAACAGCAAAAAAATAGGAAAATTATTTGACGCAAGAACAAGTATTTGTTTAAAGCATAATAATAGAAATAAGTCACTGATGATACCTAAGAGAAATCAAACCACATACAACGTAAAGGTTGTGACTATTTCTTTTTAGTCCCACTAAAAACTTCAATTTCTAGCAATAAAAATTTTGAAAAAGTTTTGCAATCACGGACACACACAACACATAATGAGGAAAGAGAGTTCTACAAAAATATGAAGAGATTGGGTAAAAGTTAATATCACACAATAGCCTTCCATTTTTTATCAGCTCGGTATCTTAATTTGTATGATTTGCAATTTGGGCAAATACAAAAAGACTTGAAGAGGAGGCAAGAAGTTCTCACACATCATAAAGAAAAGATTTGCCAACTTGGATAAACATACTGCCCAACTTGCCCAAGCCACATTATGACAAACTCATCTTCTTCTCTAGCAAAACAGGGCTCTGGAAAATCTCATTCAAACACAGGTAAAAAAGAAGAAACAATAAAGTATTGGGACGAATTTGACAAACCACAAAGTTTGGTTATGGTTGCAAGTAGCAACCTTGGCTTGGCTGAGATCTTCAACAGTAAATGAAGCAAAGACTGCACCCATTAAAAAGACTTCGCAGTTTATACAGTCACATCTAATGTTTATACTCTCTCCTCGCATGCAAGATCTTGAAGCAGACCTTCTACAGAAGTTATTTTGGGCAAGTTTGTGCGGCAATTTTTTACTCAAGAACTCATTTTTTTTCTTTCTAGTCCTCTTTGAATTCATTGACCTTCTTTTCAAGACGCTTTATGTTGGCCTCTGTTTCAAATAATACGTGAATGATGAAAGATGGACACATGAAATCGTTTAATTCCTCCAATGTTTAGCTGATCTCTCATTGTACCATCCATCATCCACATGCGCATATAACTTTGTGAAAACTAACTTGATTGTTTTTTGATAAGTGATTAAATCTAATTAGAAAGAGTAGAATGGCGCAACCTACGCAGGAAAAAAAATAACTTGATTTTTCATGGCTAGCAACCCAAAGACGAACAATATAAAACCAACAACTTTCATCTTCTGTGATTTTAGCTAATTTTGTTCCCTTATTTCTCTTTGCATGATTAACCAAATGCTACATTTTAAACGAATACGATTTTTTTTCCCCTCAAATCATCTTACCTTAATTTTCTTTATCACATTACTTCATACCACCAAACAAATAACAATGAAAGTTAAGCACTGTGTTCACGTGAAATCAACTAAACCAACAATCTCAAACAACCCAAAAACATTACCTGAAGAATTCGAAAGCTGTTCCTTAGTCGATTCCGTCGTCAAAGTGGAAATGACCACAGAGTTATTCAATTCCTGGAATTTCCGTACAGAAGCAAGGGCCCTATTCTTCCCCACATCATCCTCGGAGAAAACGAAGTTCCCAGATAAATCCCACAGCTCCACAACACCTTCGTCATGCAATGTCACCGACTTCACGCCCGCAAGAATAAGGTTCTTCGTTGCAAGAAAAATGGCATATAAACCCCAATCCTCAGTCATTGTATGCCATTGCAACATAGCCTAAGACTAAGAGTAACACATTGTTATATTGCCCGATCACTGGTTTTACTCATAATCGATGCGGGGCTCCGTCACACGTGAAACTCCAACAAAAACAAAAGCACAAGACCCTTGAACCTTAAAAACACAAATATTTTGGTATTTACGTACCGATCTCGGCACCGAGACCCTGCATGCCGGAGACAAGAACGTTGGAGGCGAAGAGTCGCCGCATAGTCTCGCGGCCGTAAACCGCGAGCTGGCAGCTGTGGAGATCCTCGTCGATGTCTGGGGAGTTCCCGTTTACCAAAGCCATGATGTTGCCGTTTCTGTCGTCGATCGTGTCGTTGACGTTTTTGTTGTTGTTGTTGTTGTTCGCGGCCGAGCAGTGCCTCTTGGTCGACGATTCCTCTTCTTCTTCTTCTTCTTCGTTTACTGGAACCTCTCCTCCGAGCGCTCTCTTTGTAGGAAGCATATAGGGAGGTGAGCTGTTGAGACAAGATTTCATTTCCGCTATAACAACAACAGGTAACTCTGAATTTAATGAGACAATAAAGTAAAAAACGACTGGAAATATAACGGCGAGGAAGGAAGAAATACCGAGTGGACTGTGAAGAAGCAAAGGAGGCGATCCTGAGGAATTTTCGCTTTTTGTTAGGGTTTCAAGGCACTGAGGTGCGATGATGGTGGTCAGGTCGGTTTCATTTCTCTTGTAAAGATACACTCCGGTGAGAGTTAGCGTGGGGCGTGAAAAAAGTGGGGATTCGGATCGGGTAAGTGATGATGATGATGTTCACCCAGGCTGTTTGGGTGCTTGAATTGCCGGAGTCCTTTTGTGGATTGAGCTGGTTGGGAAATTATCATTCCGAAAGCCCATATAAGCTCACAACTAGCATTGTGGCCCCATCAGTCCGTCAAGCCTAGCAATAAGTCATATTTCTTCAAAGGCCCATGAAGAACCGGACGGTCATAAATATTTTGGATAGTGGACATCTCATATACTCTTAGAGAAACTTATGAATATCCTTCGGTTGCCAGGACCAGGGATAAACGCAGTTGATGAGTCTCGAGACATCACTGTCCGAAAAACACGAGAATAATCCATACAAAATGCCCATATCTAGATGGTCATGGAACTGGATATCTTAGGACTACCACGTGGTAATTGGGATGGAATATGTTGAGATCCTTATTCCAAAATTATCGCAAGGAGTTATAGGAAAATCTGATCCATAATCCCTGAAAAGGCGTTGGAAGATCTCAATCTTGAATCCTCCGGGATTACCTTTTATCTCACACGATATGAGATAAGAGACCTATTTGAACTCAGCTAAAGAGTAGTCCTGGCTAAATATGACTCCCCAAGGAATAAGCTCTAATTCCACACGATTTGGGATCAAAGTCCTAATCAAATTCTAATTAGAACATTCCCAATATGCTAAAACTATGTGCCTATAAATAAGCCACTACCTCAGGTATCAAATCTCTCTGATTTTTCCTGTACTCTCATATTCTTCGTATTTTGTCTATAAGAATCTGACTTAGGCATCGGAATGAGTCCCCGTCAGAACACTCGACAAGCTCTTGTGTTTAATCATTTTGTCTTGTAGGTGGCAAAAATAGCTCATTCCGAAACAACACATCATCAGACCAAAAACTCTATCAACAAAGCTAATATTTAGTACAGTCAAATTATTCTTCACACTTATTTATTATATTTATTTTTACTAGTTGATATTGTGTATTTTAAGTAATTTCTCTTTTTGTTTTATTTTTTGAATAATGAATGCTAAAAATTAACTTACTAAGTTTTAAGAATACACGCATAGAGATAAGAGAAAAGGCCATACCATGAACTTATTAAGTTTTAAGAATAGTGTTAGACTACAATTATTTTACAACTTTGCTTGGTATGTAATTTGAGCTATGTCAGTCATGGAAAATGAAAATCAATCTCTCCAGTTACAGATTAACATGTATCAATCAATTGAAAAAAAGTTAAAGTCTAATATTTTTATAAATTTAATTAAAAATAATGTATTATACTTGGTGTTAAAAGGAGGACGGAGAATCATTGTCATGTGAGATTCTCTCTAAACTAGAAGTTTTTCTCTTAAAACTTTTGTTTTCCTCCTCTTCTCAGAGGTCCCTCCTCCCCTTTCCTCTTCTTTGTTCCGTTCTGATGAGTGTCAAATATTGCATATGTAGACCCCTTAATTTGCATTTACTAAACCTTTAATTTTATTATTTTCTAATGTTTTTTGTTAGTTTTGGTATTTTAGTATTTTGCAGGTCATTGAGAGAAAACAATAGCTTTAAGGTGAAAGAAAGCACACTTTGAGAAGACCTAGATGATGTGGTTATGATCAATCAAATCAAGGAGAGGACTAAATCGGAATTTCTCTAATTGGAGTCAAAATCGGGTTAGAATTCAAATTATGCACATGTCATAGTGTTTTGACCATAACTTTCAGCTCAAATATCCGATTGAAGTGAATCAAGCGAAGTTGGAAAGCTAGCTCAATTTTATACAAATTCTTATGAAATAGGATTTTCTTAATTCGGACGTCTGCTATGCAAAAAGTACCCCGCAATAAAAGGCCGCAAATCTGGACGAATTTGGAGTCCTTTTCCTTCTTGGATTGTGTTTTGAGTCTCCTACTCAAACTAGGAGACTAACCTCCGATTTTTCTAGGAATTCTAGGGCTTCTAAAATTTGTTTTCTCCCTATAAATAGACCTCTAAGGCTCAAGAAAAATGAGAGAAGCTAGAGACCAAAATATTCTTTTCTTTTTAGTTTAGCTTTTTTTTAGTTTAGGATTTATTTTTCATAGCCATGTGTAGCTAATTTTTCAACTAAGGTTGAGGAAGAAGCCTCACCATTGAAAGAGCAACAATATTTTCATGTAAGTTTATACTATCCGATTTTATTTGGTTTAATTTTTCCTATGTTTTACTTTTTTTCAATGTGTAGAATGATTCTTGGATATCTTTTGTGATTCAAGGATACATTTGATGATTTGAGATAATTTCACATAATTGATTGCTTGGGTTTTTATTTATCAAAACGTTGGATATTCATTGTGTTTCGTTCTACGGATACATTTGATGATTTGGTTAAAACCGGATATCTTTTGTGATTTGTGCAAAGAACGGATTCATTGAATGATTTAATGATTTTTTTTAAGCATAGTAAAGCATACATAAGATTTGTATGGTGAGAACTTCGGATGTGTATTGATGAACATGATAATATGTTGTTATGATTTGGTGGGTGTGGATTCCAAAACCTTAGTGCCTTTTCTTTTGTTTTATTTTACTTTATTTACTTTATGTTTTTTTTTATTTATCAAAAATCAAAATCTCTTAATTTTTGGAACTAGGTTAGGATTTAATTAATTTAGTCATAAATTTGTTTTCAAAAACACAATTCCCTGTGGGATCGACCTCGCACTTGCAAAACCCTTTATTGCAAACGATTCGTGCACTTGCGAGTACAATTAAAATTCACATCAAGTTTTTGGCGCCGTTGCCGGGGAATTGTTTGAATTTTTGAAAACTATTTATTTCTAAATTAATTTTATCTTTCTACTAGTTATAATTAGGATTTTTTTATTTATTTACAATTTTTTTTGTTATTCCTATTTCTTTTCTTTGTTTTGTTTGTTTTTATTTTCTTTTGTTGTTATTTTTAAATTAAATAAATAATTAGTTGATGTTTTATGTGGGATATTTGCATGTTAAAAAGTGAGAGTGAAGCATGAATTTTTCTTATGATAATTATAACAATTTTTCTGCACGACATGCTTCACCTAGTGGTAGGACACCTGCTCCTATCAACTAACTCACAATTTTTACCCATATAAACCATGTTCATATTGCTCAAATCCTTATCATAGTTCAAGTAATTGTCCATCGTGGGGACAAGGCTCCAATTTTTCATATGAGCAGATGAACACAAATTTCTCCAAACCGAGTTTTGATTCGAATTCTAATTTTTACAATTCGGACTGGAGCAACCATTCTGAATTTTCGTGGCAAACTCAAGTCATGGGAAATTGTGCTCCCCAATACCATGATCTGCACCATCCCGAGTATCCACAGTTCAATCACCAATCTTCCAATCCTTCATCCTACAATTATCCAGCACAAGAATTATCATTTGAAGACACAGTCAAGGCATTCATACAGGCAAGTAACCAAAGTACACAAGAGCTGAAGAATGCCACTATGAGAAGTAACCAGGCTATACAAGAGCTTCAGAAGGTTACCATGAGAAATGACCAGATTTTGCAAGAACTTAAGCTGATGAATGCCACTATGAGCAATAACCAGGCTATGCAAGAGCTTAAGACCGCCTCTATAAGCGATAACGATAATATACAGAATCTTGCCAAGATAGAAGGACATATCGATTATCTGGTTGCTGAATTCAACAGAATGGAGGAAGAAGAGCTTCAAAGTCAGTTGATGGCTGAAGGGCACTACATGATTGATGAGGATGATGCTAGCCATTCTTGTTATGAGCATGTCCCTGACACCATCATACTCGAGAGTAATGAAATTGATAACAATGAGGAGGAAGGAAAAGAGGAGCAAATTGAGCACAATGAGGAAGAAGGAAAAGATGAGCAAATTGGGCACAAAAAGGAGCAAATTGAGCAGATGGACCAAATTGAGCACATAGAGGAACAAGAAGAGAAAGATGAGCAAATTGAACACAGAGACCAAATTGAACAAATGAAGCAATTTGAACATGAAGAAAAAATTGAGCCCCCAGCAGATACAAGTACATCCAATGACAAGGAAGTGAGTACTGTAGCTCATTCCTTCATCATTGTCCCTCTTGAGACACATCATGAATCCAAAGTTTTAATTCTTCAATGTCTCAAAGAGCCATCATATGCCAAGATTCTCAAAGATTTATGTAGACAAGCACACAAATCTAGGAATCATTGGCCCAAGAAAATATTTCCAAGCAAGCAAATTGACTTCCTCAGATGGAAAAACATTCTCCCAGAGTGCTATCAAATTTTAAAGAAGAAATGGTGGAAGGGATTGGTTGGACACCCACATGATCGGGGCAAGTATGGTAATTCTTTTTTCTTTTCTATTTTCTGCATTTAATTTCTCATTTCTTTTTCCTTTTTCATTTAATTTCTTGTCATTTTATTTTTTGAACTGACAGCAATTAACCTTTTGATGTTTGTTTCTATGAGAAAATATTGCTGGTAGTTTTGTTAACATGTGTTTAAGTTTGGGGGACGCCCTGACCTTTTTCACACCTTGATATTTCCCTACTTCTGGTAATGTATTTCTATACTACACATTGAGGGCAATGTGTAATTCAAGTTTGGGGGTATGGAAAAACACTCTGTCTATTTATTTGTTTGTTTGTTTATTTGTCTTTTTTATCTAAAAAAAAAATTGCTAAAATATTGCTTATTTGTCTTTTTATTCTAGAAATAGTTAAAAAAAAATAAAAAATAAAATAAAATAATTTGTGTTATGTTGTTGTTTGAGCATGATTACATCCCAACTGTGGTTTGCATATCATTGGTTTGTTTAACATGTTGAACACTGCATATCTTTATAAATCTGAATCTTTTGACTCATCTGTTGGATTTAAGAGACATCACTTGTTTGAATTATTTTTCACAAGCACATTAGCATTGGTTTTGTGAGGTATGAGATTTGAATTGAGGAATGTGTGTCTTGACATTTGTTGGATGATTTGTTGATGAAACCTTGGCTTAAATTCCAAAAAAAAAAAAAAAAAAAAGAAGAAGAAGAAGAAGAAGAAAAAAAACAATAATATCATCAGTTTGGGTTCTCATTGAGTAACCGGGCCTCTTGCCTCACTAAGCATTGAGTGTTCGCGTCAAAAGATGAGAGATTCAATTTGGTTGATCATATGGCTAGTTTGACTTCGTAGCCTTTTTGACTTGAGTAATTAAGCCCTTAGGGATGTTTCTACATCTAGTGCCCTAAAATCATCTGGTTTGGGAGTCACTGGCCCAACACTCGTTACATGGGTCAAATAGAAAGCTTAAGGGAGTCAGACATTGCACAGCCTAAAAAAAAAAAAAAAAAAATGATTTAAGCCTTGGTTGTTTCATCTGATGAGATTCCTATGAATTTTGAGGTACACAACCTTTGAAGAAAATTGAAACCTCATGAATCTATGTTAATCTCACTTTACACTTATTTGAGCATGAGTGGTCTCAATTTTCCAACTATGAGTTAAATGATTTTTGATGTCCTGATGATGTGAGTATGTTGTTCAGTTTGTTAAACTTACTCATGATGTCTAAACCATGTGTTTGTGTGGATTCTTGTTTTTCAACAACATAGTGCTTTAAAATGTTTGTGGGTATCATTCCTGGCAAACCCTCACGAGACTTCACTCGTCCACTAGGGAGTCCTAGGGGTTTAAAAGGCTTGTTGCATACGCTAAATGCAATCGTTTCTCCAACGAAAGAGGATTTATGTTTCAAGCTTTCATTTTATGTTATTTTTGTTTTGTTTTGTTTTGCTAAGGGACTAGCAAAATGTAAGTTTGGGGGTATTTGATGAGTGCCAAATATTGTATATGTAGACCCCTTAATTTGCATTTACTAAACCTTTAGTTTTATTATTTTCTAATGTTTTTTGTTAGTTTTGGTATTTTAGTATTTTAGTATTTTGCAGGTCATTGAGAGAAAACAATAGCTTTATGGTGAAAGAAAGCACACTTTGAGAAGACCTAGATGATGTGGTTATGATCAATCAAATCAAGGAGAAGACTAAATCGGAATTTCTATAATTGGAGTCAAAATCGGATTAGAATTCAAATTCTGCACATGTCATAGTGTTTTGACCATAACTTTCAGTTCAAATATCCGATTGAAGTGAATCAAGCGACGTTGGAAAGCTAGCTCAATTTTATACAAATTCTTATGAAATAGGATTTTCTTAATTCGGATGTCTGCTATGCAAAAAGTACCCCGTAATAAAAGGCCGCAAATCTGGATGAATTTGGAGTCCTTTTCCTTCTTGGATTGTGTTTTGAGTCTCCTACTCAAACTAGGAGACTAACCTCCGATTTTTCTAGGAATTCTAGGGCTTCTAAAATTTGTTTTCTCCCTATAAATAGACCTCTAAGGCTCAAGAAAAATGAGAGAAGCTAGAGACCAAAATATTCTTTTCTTTTTAGTTTAGCTTTTTTTTAGTTTAGGATTTATTTTTCATAGCCATGTGTAGCTAATTTTTCAACTAAGGTTGAGGAAGAAACCTCACCATTGAAAGAGCAACAATATTTTCATGTAAGTTTATACTATCCGATTTTATTTGGTTTAATTTTTCCTATGTTTTACTTCTTTTCAATGTGTAGAATGATTCTTGGATATCTTTTGTGATTCAAGGATACATTTGATGATTTAAGATAATTTCACATAATTGATTGCTTGGGTTTTTATTTATCAAAACGTTGGATATTCATTGTGTTTCGTTCTACGGATACATTTGATGATTTGGTTAAAACCGGATATCTTTTGTGATTTGTGCAAATAACGGATTCATTGAATGATTTAATGATTTTTTTTTAAGCATAGTAAAGCATACATAAGATTTGTATGGTGAGAACTTCGGATGTGTATTGATGAACATGATAATATGTTGTTATGATTTGGTGGGTGTGGATTCCAAAACCTTAGTGCCTTTTCTTTTGTTTTATTTTACTTTATTTACTTTATGTTTTTTTTATTTATCAAAAATCAAAATCTCTTAATTTTTGGAACTAGGTTAGGATTTAATTAATTTAGTCATAAATTTGTTTTCAAAAACACAATTCCCTGTGGGATCGACCTCGCACTTGCAAAACCCTTTATTGCAAACGATTCGTGCACTTGCGAGTACAATTAAAATTCACATCACGTTCTATTTTTTTTCTTTTCCTCCACACGTTTTTCCCTTTCTCAACCTCAACACAATGTTGTCCCCCTCTCCGATGGTTCTTTTAGGTTTTTCCTTCGCCCTCCTCTTTGCTTCTGTTGAAAATAGCCTCCCCTCCGCCCTTTCCTCGCTCACCGCCTTCCTCCCCGTCTCCTTCAGGTCCCCACGAGCCAGCGCGTGACTTGCACACTCAGTTCAGGCTGTCTTCCCCCATCGCTATATGTCTTTGTCATCCTCTATATCTTGCTATTGTTGGGACGTGTTTTGTATTTCTGTTTTTTTTTTTTTTTTTGGCTATGGTCTTCCTGGATCTTGTTATTTATCTTGTGATGTAAACTTATTTTTTGGAGTTTTTGTTTTGATTGTAACATTGCCTCTCCGATGGTTCTTTTAGGTTTTTCCTTCGCCCTCCTCTTTGCTTCTGTTGAAAATAGCCTCCCCTCCGCCCTTTCCTCGCTCACCGCCTTCCTCCCCGTCTCCTTCAGGTCCCCACGAGCCAGCGCGTGACTTGCACACTCAGTTCAGGCTGTCTTCCCCCATCGCTATATGTCTTTGTCATCCTCTATATCTTGCTATTGTTGGGACGTGTTTTGTATTTCTGTTTTTTTTTTTTTTTTGGCTATGGTCTTCCTGGATCTTGTTATTTATCTTGTGATGTAAACTTATTTTTTGGAGTTTTTGTTTTGATTGTAACATTGCCTCTCCCCCCCCCCCCCCCCCCCCCCCCTCTCTCCTAACCCTTGAAAGACGGTTGTTGTTTCCTTTACCAAGCAGAGGTTTGGGTAAGATTAAATGGTCTATCGAGGGTCATGCCCCTATTCACTTGGGTAGGGTTGAAAATTCTCGTAAAGATCATGCCTCCACTCACTCCAATGGAGTTGAAGGGTCTCTAGATAGTTATGCCATTGCTCGTGTCCCATTTTTTAGAAGATCAGGTAAGGTTAAAGGGTCTCGTGAGGGTTATGCCACTGCCTTACTTTGTTTTGGTGCCTATATCGCCTTGTCCAGTGTATTCTTTGACTTTTGTTCAAGGTTTAGAAGACCATGACATTTTTTGACTCATTTGGGGTTAAGAACACACTCATTTCATATTTGATGTTTTCAGATTTGACACTGTACCTTTTGCTTGAGTTTGTTGCTGGGGCGCTTACCCTTCTTCATCTATTTGTTACTTGTAACCCTTATCCTTATTAGTGAATGATGTACTTATAAAAAATAAAAAAAAAAATAAATAAAAGGAGGGCCATATTCATTTGTTCACCAAATAGACAGATACTCAATTATGTGCTACATTTCCTATTATTTACATAACGTGCAATCCAATCTTACTGTTAACAAAGGAAACCATTGGGTGATTTTGAATCATTTGTTTTGTGATAAAATATTCCTATTAAATCATTCATCAATAATTAACTTTCTAATTAAATAAATTAATCAACTCGTTGTAGGTTTGGTAACCATTTTGCTTTTTACGAAAAAAAATTAAAAACACTAACAAATAACTTACATTCATAAAACATTCAAAATTAATTTCACTTCTCCGTCAATTCTAAATATTTTTTCAAACGATAAAACAAAAAATACCCTCTAAAAAAAGTTTTGCCAAATTAATTTTCTTGCAACTCTTTTCTTGAAAATTCGGGAAAAAAAAATGAAAAAGAGCACGTCGACAGCAGGATTCGAACCTGCGCAGGCATAGCCCAACAGATTTCGAGTCTGTCTCCTTAACCACTCGGACATATCGACGCTCGTTGAAGTCTTTACAAGAAAATTATTAATAACCTAAATTAACAAGAAAACGACTGCGTTTCAACTGTTAGTTTAGCAATTAATATTGCTTTCAGATTCGAATTCCCTATTACTCATACTCAAATTCATTCCCTCTCACCCCCTCTTGGGTTTCCCGCTATCGCGAAAAAGATTTTTCTGCCCCAAAATTCAAAGCGTCTAATTCTATGTCGAAAGAGAAATTCTGAAACCTTAGACGAGCAGAGAGACCGATCCGGTGCGGAGCAGTCCAAGAAAATGGGCGATTTCTCTAAAACCATCGACGTGGAGCGGCTGATCTCGTACAGCGACGACCTCGGGCGGGTCCTGAAGGACAAGAGAGACATCAACAACATCACTCAGTGTCTCGAACACTCCAAAGCCTTCCGATCTTCCTGCGACTGTGATTTGAACGAGCTCCAGACCTCGCTTCAAGGTCCATTTACTCGCTTTCTGAAATTCTTTTGTGGTGTTAGAGTAGAGAGTGTGCCTTTTACATGTTAATTGATGTTTAGACTCTGCCTTTCGGTGGTAATATGCATTACAACTGTGTGTAGAACTATTGATAAACTCCAATTGCTGTAGAAGGGGATGGAGGTGAAGTTTGAGCCTCGAATGAGGGGAGGGGGAGGGGGGAGGGGGAATATACGCACTGGGAATAGAATCATGGAGTTCGCCCCAAGATTGGAATGAGGGAAAAGAATGGAAAGATAAGTGGATGGGGAATCCCCCATTTGCTGAGAATAAGAGGAGCAAACAAGCTGAAAGATATCCATTGGAAAGCATGTGTGAATTAAATGATTAAATTTATTATTTTCTATTAGCTTAAGTTTTGGGATAATTAGTAATTTAGTATGGTATCATAACATAATTCCTGCCTTCGAACCTTGACTTACATTAGGGGACAGTTAGAATATTAATTACAGAATTAAATTTATCATTTTCTTTTGGTTTAAGCTTTTGAGACAACTGACTCCCTTGGTTAATGTCAAAGCAGAATTAAGTGAGTGTTCCATCTTAAGATTTAGGAAAGAGGTTTTCCTGTTTTTCTCATATTAGGCGTTATAGGCTATCCTTTGAAGCTCACAGCCCTTGATAAACTCTTTCTCATAAATCTATGCATCATCAAGACATCAAGGAATACAATTATAGTGAAGATGCCCTATTATATCCTTTTCTCATAATTCTCATGAGTGGTAGACATGCACCCATTGGATCTTGAACCCACAACCATGACCACACCCTCCACTCCATTCTATACTGCTTTTCCATAAAAATTATCATTATAACCTGGAAAGATTGTGAAGATTTTTTCTCTTTAGGAATAGGGATGTTGTTCTGAGAATCTCAGTTGAGTCTTGATAATAGTGACCAAGATTCCCATACTAAATTGACACAGAGAGCATATTGGAAACAGTAATGAGGGGTTCAAATTGGGCTTAGGTTATTTTAACTTTGATATTGGGTTGTTGAGAAGTCATATCTTTGACCACATGCTCTACCCAACAGGAAAGAAGGATCTCAATTGCTTTACGCAATTTTGAACAAACCATCTTGTGGCTATATCATGCACTTGACATGTTCTTATATGAAGCAGATTATCAGACAAACATAGATGTATGCAAGAAGAAAACAGAGGAGGCAAAATCTGAGGCTGCTGCAGATGCAGAAATCGATCTTCTTCAGCAAGAATTGGAAGAGGAAATCAAGAAAGAACATTTGCTTATGGAAGAGCTTAGATAAGTATTTGGTGAAAACTTAGAACATGAGCTTTTTCAGATCATTGGTTTTGTGTTAATGGTGTTGATTATTTGAGTCTCTTTTTTGTACAACACAATTATTAGCAACGAGATTAATGATCTAGAAGTCCAAAGGATTTCTGTTCAAGAACGAAGGCAAACTCTGAAGAAACTTGAGCAGGATGAGCTAAGGGAACAGTAAGTATATGTTTCTCACATTTAATGTCGATCATGAGATTTCATACATGGATATATTCTTCCTCAAAATAGTGAAGGAACTGGTGATAATCTGGCCAAACAACAAACTGAGATGATTAGTTATTGAGCACTTGTTCTTTAGTTGTTTATTTATTGTGTTATTTATTTCTTTCTTTATTTTGTGTTACATTCATGTCTTGAAAAAGCAGTTATGTTCTTTTATCAGTGTCAGGTTTTGTCGGCCGTTATGGCTACAGCTTTCTGAATCTCTATATCACATATTTATGTGTAAACTAGTCTTATATAACAAGTTAAAAAGATTAATTTAACTAATAAGCTTGGCAAATATCGGAACCTTGTAAACTGTATTACGTTTATGGGGGTATTCTTATATATATGTTTGTGCGTGTCCCCATACATATTTGCTTGTGTATCTTAAGTTAGGTTCATGAACTTTACTTTTCAAATATGTGTTCATAGTTTTGTATGGCATCTTAGAGAACCTTCTTTTTGTTTTTGCTTCTTCTTTTTATTTTTTATTTATTTATTTATTTATTTATTATGAATAATATTAGAGAACCTTCTTGTCTGTTAGAAAGACAGGGATAACTTCTGGTCATAATTATAAGCCTGATTAATATAATACAAGTTTTTAATGTGTTTCATTCATGATTCTTCCTGTTAGTAATGGTTTTGTTTTTATGTTCATTCATAGCTGTGATAACTTTTTTTATTTCTAGTAAACATTTTGGTGCATGAATGTTTAATTCAAGCAGAGGAACAATTGTGTTGGTATGGAGAAGGCTTTTACTTAATCCAAAGCTGATTTGTCATTGAACATATTTTCAATACCTTTTCCTTATGCTGGGTTTGACAGACAGAAGTTATCCCACTAGGAGATATTTTAGATTCACAAAATAGTTCTCAATGCACCTCACACGAAACACAGCCTAGATGTTCCCTGGTGGTAGGCAATGCAGGAAAACAGCTGGCCTGGTGTTGCTTAGTATATGGTGGCCGTATTATATGGTTTACTAGAGCTGTCTGGTGTGCTTTAGAAGTTTCCAGGCATTCCTTCGAGGAATACTGAGGTCTTTTGCTGCATTCACCATATTATTGTTCTTATAAGATGAATTTGAGGGTTGTATCACCTTGCCCCGTGATATACTTTCGTGAATATTTTGTTGCAGTGTTAGATGATCTCTCTCTGAGAAGAAGAGACTGAGATAAGTTCCACAAATCTCAACAAGATACATTTCTTTATCTTGCAGGAGGATGCTTTCATTGTACGCTTCTGTCACAAATATTATTCCAAACTTGGATGACAACTCCAGAATTTCAGGCCGTATCCTTCTGTTGCGCTTTTGCATATTTGATATACTTTCTTTTCCGTGGCTATATTCAGATTCAGTCACCTAATATCATTACAACTCTGCTCTCCTTAATCCTTACGAATTGCAGATATTGTGGATAGGGATAAGAAAGTAGTTGAGAAGTTCGAATTTGACCCGAGGAAGATAGATTCCCTTGATGTATGTAATGGTATTTGGAAAATGATAAGTTCATGATAGGTATTGAACATTTTTCCTTTCAGATGCATGTGTAATGTGGTGTGCTAATTACTTGTCTGGTATTCTAGGGTTTCTGCTTTTTTGCTTATTCGAGGTGTAATCTTTAGTTTGTCTGTGATAAGTTACTGTAGAGCACAATTTTCTGATGTTTATTTGTGGGGGTTTTTCTGGTTCCTGCAGGAGGTATTTTAGTTTCTTTTTTAACTTTTGTTCTATTCAAGAAACAAACGTTTTATGGAAAATGTAATATTCTAATTAACATTGTAAATAAGATTTAGAATTAGCATTAAGGCTACACAGACAGATAGTACACTATTAGAAGTAGTTGGATCTTTATTATCACCTACTAATTAGGCTTAAACTTGTCAATTCTAATTTCTACAACTGCAGCACTGGCTAGTCACCACCACTACAATCCCATAACCGTCAGCCACTTTTAAATTGTGATTAGATGAGTCACGAGAATATCTATTCGAAACCATGAAATGCTTAGGACCTGTGCAATATTGGCTAATTTATTATTGTTATTATAATTCTTTTTTCTAATCTGAATTCTTGCACTTGAAGCTTTTGCTATTGCAGTTAGCATGATTGATTACGTTTTTCCACACTCACTTGGAAGACTCTTAGGGCTTACCAAAGTTATACATAATCCACAATATATTAGTTCCCATTCATACTTAAACCAGAAATACATCATCTATGAAGTATGATCTATAAACTGTGATATTCAAACTACGTAGTTCCTAGAAGCTGTCATCCATCTAAGCACCATAAATCAGTTGGTGACCTATTATTATCATATTAGCAGACCATCCATGAAGGACATATCTGAATTAGGCCTGAAGTTCTGCGTTCGTAGTGGTGTGGCCACGAAGCTGGTGGTGTTCGGGCATTTTCTTTGCTTCAGTTGCATTACAGACTGGCTGGATTGAATTTGCCTTCCCAGCTAAGTTGATCTTGTTTGGAAGCGATTTGCAAGCCTGTAATTTGAGGTGGCCCTTGTAAGCCTTGCACAAATAGGAAACAAAGTTTTTGAAGTCCTGCATCCCGAATTCAAGAGTTAATGAGTGAACGAGTGAGTAGGATGAGGATTCCTGTTATTAGGCTGTTTGAATTTTATAGAAATTTGGGCAGTTTAAGAGAGATCTGCCTTAAACAGGTTAAGGCCCACAATCCCTTCTCTTAGACTCTTCTGAATTTCTCTTTCTAATAACAGGGGATTCCAATATGAAAGGAGAGAAAGAATAGGTACTAACGTCGTAAAGTGGTATATTATTAACCAGCACCCATGGTACGTATGTATGAGGCGGATTAAGATGATATGTTTCATCAGCGTAACGTAGTGTAAGCTGCATATAGATTCATTATACACAGATTAGAAGTTTTTACAGCAACGAATCTGATTAAACATGTAAATATGATGGACAAAAACATAATGTGATGACCTGAAGAAGCTTTACCTCTCTCCCATGGCCGCTATTGTAGCATTCTGAAACAGGTTTTGGACTCAACCCCAGTTTTTGACAACAAGAATTCCATGCGTTTTCTCCGAATTGCTTTTGCTCAGAGGCTTGACGCTCAACACACTCAATGAACTTGTAATGTTGCTTCTGCATTAGAGATACTCATTATAGTTAACATTATTTTGTAAACTCAGAGAAAACCTCAGGGTGTATTTTTTTTTTTTTTTTTTTTTTTTTTTTTTTTTTTTAATAAAGACAAATCAGGATAAAGAAATAAATAAAGCAAGACGACTAATTGGTCTTGTGCAATCCCTCTAATGCCAAATACTTTGGGTTAGGCTTGCATGCATGATCTCTCACCATCCTACGTAACTCATTACATTCATTGTATATAAATGCATTTTGCTTTATTGGTGCAAAGATAGGAAGATGGATAGAGACTGCCAGTAATTTTGTTGTTTACAAATAATTCTAGCAACAAAAGTGAGAGAGCCCTTATGTGACCGACTCACTTGTCCAAGCAAGTCTCGAGCTGCTCACCTTTGCTCGGATAGGTGGACTACTCTCTCACGTTTACTAGTAATTCAAACAATAAACAATAAATTGCTGAATCTTGATCCCATAAATTGTGAGAGAGCCCTCATATGACCCACATGTCCGAGCAAGTCTCGATCAGCTCACCCTCACTCGGACAGATGGCCTACTCTCTCATTTTTACTAACAATTCAAACAGTAAACTAGTTTACTGTGTCCGGATCCCACGAGAAAAGAATGAGGCTAACATGGCAGCCACAGATTTTGAGATGTTTTCTTGAACATTGAGGAAGAGAGGAGGTGTTACCACATCAGGCCAGATGTTAATGGCGCAGGCTTCTATACTGTTCAGGTAGCATTCATCTGGGCCATGCTGCAAAACGTTAATATATACCAAAAACAATCAAACATAAAGAAATTATAACACATTCTTTCCTGCATAAATCTAAAAGGATATAATTAAAGAAAATGATCATGGAAGAACATCAAAATGTGACCTGGCAAATGATTGTCTTGTTGGGTTCTAGGACACGAGCATTTCCCCATGGAACAAGCCGGAGGTTGACAATGTCGATGAGATCCTCCACAAATAGTTTCAGCAGGTCATTTTTTATGAACGCCTGGCAATATGGACAGAGTGTTTCATAATACAAAGACAGAGTGACTTTCGGGATTTTGATCGGAGATGATTTAGCTTTCTGGAATTTGATCGGAGATGGGACCTTGATGCCGTGATGTTCTGCAGATGAAGAGGATGGATACATGGGCATGAACAGCACAGAAGTTAGAACAATGAAGGAGACGAATTTAAGAAGAGCCATTTTGGAGAGCCTAGCTACCTCTCATTGACAGCAAAGTGTTTCATATATAGCTCCCTGAAGTACCATTTACTGCGCTGTTTAACTCTTTCACTGCAGTGGTTTAACTATTGTTAAATCACTATTTGTCTTAATTGAATCATTTAATTAATAGGATTAAATACAAAATTGGTTCATGTGTTTTTTATGTGTATCAAATCGGTCATTGAGTTTTCAAGAGTAATAAAATTAGTCTTTGTTCTTTTCTATCGGTGTAAAATCAATCATTTTCGTCTATTTCTATTAACGAACTATTTTTTTCTCGTGCAATTCTTGGTTATAAGTGAAGAATGACAATTGAAGGGAAACAAGGATAGGTTAGGCATGAAAGAAACCCCTCGGTTTTATGACAAGATAAGTGTGATTTTGTTTCTGATGATGTGACGAGGCTGAAGAAGTGAAGCGAATGAACCATATGGAGAATTGATTTGGCAGTATTTGATCATCGCCAAGCAATGACTATATAGAGATGGTACAAGTGGCTTAATGTGATTGGACCAATTTTTTTTTTTTTTTTTTTACACATGTCAAACGGCTCACTATCAAAAAGTAGACAAAATAGTTGATTTTACACTATCGGAAAACACATGAACTAATTTTATCACTTTTGAAAATCCAAAGACTGATTTGATACACACCAAAAGCACAAGGACCACTTTTATGTTTAACCCTAATTAACACTTCAATACTCTTCTTTAAGTGTGAACTCACTCTAGTGATTTAACCATTGTTAAATTATCATTTACCCTAATTTAATCATTTAATTGATGTTCCAATACTTTTCTTTATGTGAAACTTAACATATAGAATGCTTAATTCATATGAGAAGTAAATTACGAAAATTCAAATTCGATACATTAACTCTAATACTATATTAAATCATTAATTATCTCAAAATATTAATTATAAAAAAATCATTCAATTAATATTTTCGTATCATAATAACTTACTGTTACCGAAAGCGACTGCCACTTTCTCATCACTTTTGGACCTAATAAATGTTGTGATGCTCCCAAATTAGGGTTTTAATTGGTAATTTGTGTGTTTATGGTGGGTGGCTCGATAATAATGTGGCTCCAGCTTTGAATAAGAAAATAATAATTTCGGTGGCTTCAATATTGTGTATCTTCCCCACCTAAACCTCCTTTTTTTTAATTCCATGAAAAGAACTTAAATAGTATTGAACCTTATCTACAAATAGTTGATTTTAGATCATCTTGCTCTTCTTTTTTTTTTTTCTTTTTTTTTTTTCATAGTAAAATTCAGCGTAAAGAGAGGTGTTATTGTGTGTCCATCTGTTCTAGCAGTTTCAAAAATTAATCTTGTACTTATATTTATTTTTAAGAATCTTTATACCCCTAATTACAGCGTTTGGCCCTTTGAGTCTCAGATTATAATGAAAGTTATTTTCTCGTTATTAAAAAAAAAAAAAAAATATTGAAACCTATGCTCATAGAGAAGTAAAATGAAAACAACAAAATATAGGTAGTAGCATATATATGGTCATTTGATCATGAGTAAATGCTATACATACAGAGGAATGCTAGGCATCCAAACACTTGTTTCCAGAATTTAGTTCCAAACTGATGTGTCACAATCTCATGATATCTATCATTTTGGGAAGTGTGTCACAATCTCATAGGATTGTGACACATCAGTTTGGAACTAAATTCTGGAAACAAGTGTTTGGATGCCTAGCATTCCTCATACATCAAACTTCTCTATGAAGTGTTCTAGCATTTCTGTTTTCAATCCATTGATTAAAAATAATATTTATATTTGTTCAAAAAAATAAATATTTATATATGACCAATGGTAAATCACATTAAGCAAATAGAAAAGTGTGAATTTTAAAAAAATATTAAAATAACATGTGAAATATTTAATTGAAATGAGGATAAATGATAGAGTTAAAGTTAACTCAAAACCTCTACTTTGATGTTATGTTAAATCACCACTTATTTCAAAGCTTAGATCGATAGAAAATAAATAAATTTAATTACTTAATTAATACTTTAACAACCAACGTGCATTTTGTAAATTGAAAGTGCGGCTTAATTAAGTTGTAAAAGAATTTACCAAAGAATTAATGGGCAGCCAAACTACCTCTCGACCATATGAGATTTAGAGCTAATTGGTCATGTCACTTAAGATCATCCTAATTTTATTTTATTTTTTCTTTTGAATTGAGATGGATGCAGTACTCACCTTGTGCAATCCCTAAAATGAAAGCTTCAAATTTTGTTACGTAATGCATATTAGAAACTTATTCTCTGTCCAACAACAGCTGATCCTTACCATCACCTCACCAGCCTCATTGTCGCACCATTACTATCAATCTCTTACCACCGTCACCATTAGGGGTTGTCGAACCACCTTCTTAAGCAACATGGATAATTCGGCCACTTTCAACTAACCCTTGAGGGTGGTGGAAGCAGTCAAATAGGTATCCGGCCACCTTAATGATGGGTGGGTGGAAAATTGATAGCGACAATACGACAATGACACTGATAAGAATGGCAATATGCGGCTGCCGCCATAAAGAGAGTAGGTTCTTTTTACTTGATAGACATGCAGAAGGGTTTATCTATCAAACAAAACAACCCCTTACTATAGCCTTGATTGAAGCAAAGGGTGGACATGAACGTTACAACCTGTCTGCAATGAGTTAACATGAGTGCCAACCATATCAAGAGTAGCTCTTATAAGTAGGATGGGCCCCTGAAAGAAAGCTCAGTTTCTCTCAGAACACTGTCTATTGCTCAACTTGATTGACTTATTGGGGACTATTAATTAATCCACTGCAAGTGAGAGAGATATCTTGTTTCTCCAGGTGTTGTCTTCATCTTTTATTTAGGCTAGTAGGTCAAGCATTTAAGGCTAGGCACGAGCTTTAAATTTAAATTATTAAAATATTAATTAAATGGTTAAATAATTAGTTATTTAATGCAATTTCAGAGGTCATGAGATTAATCTTTCTTGCTCCTAACATAGATGTATTTATGGCAAGCTTATGGAATCAATGTTTGTGTGGAAGCCTTGCTCATGATAAGAGTAATTTTTTTTTATTTTTTTAATTTACCACCTTAATCTTGCCCCTAACATGCCTCCATTTCTAGCAGGTTTTACTGTTTGAGTAAATAGTTTTATCATTAGTCATGGCTCATCTCAGTCTTAGAGCATTGATATGTATTTTATAGTTGTATATAAAATGGCTAATCAAAAGCTTAAAAAACGTGTCCATCCGATTCTTTAAAGAGCTAATGGATAAGCACTTGTGTCCAATGCATAAATAGTTTATGCTTTTCTCTTTCCACACTCTCGTTCTTTATTATTTCTTTCTCTTTCTTTTTGCTGTTTGAGCTAAATAACAATGACAGAATAAAAAAAATATATATTTAAATAATATAATAAAAAAATAAATAACCCGATGAAAAATGCATTTAACAAGCCATTAGCTAAATTAGAAAAAGCTAGCTTTAAATAGCTATTTTACATAAAAATTTAAAAACGCCATTGCGGATATCAAAGCCAATACAAGTTAGTATGTTAAGAAAATTCTACTTCATTGTTGCTGATCGAGTCACATAAGGATTAGGACTTCTGCTCTACCTATACAGTAACAGAGCTACTTCCATCAAAAGGTGCAACCACGAAGTTTTTGGTTGCCTTGGAGATTCTTCTGCTTAAGGACATCTAGTCTTCTTTTTTTTCACATATATGGCAAATTTAATGGATTGGCTATGCCTTATAATCTAGTTGATCTTTGCTCCAACTGATTTGCAGACCTCGGGTGCACCATTGCCTTTGTATGCCTTGCAGACATGGGTTACAAAATTTTGGTAGTCCTGCATAAGACAGCCATATACCGATCAGCCTGTGGTCCGGACCGTTAGGGTCAGGACCAGGGCCGGCCCAATATATTTGGGGGCCTTAGGCGAAAAGTTTAAGTGAGGCTTTTTATTTAAAATTAAATATAAATTAAATATTATTTTATTTAAAATTATATTTTTATTTAAAATGCATTCTTCTCGCTTTTTGGAATGCAAAATTACTTATTAAGTTCTTATATTTAAGTTTTTTTAACATTTTTCTTTTTTATCGCTGAGTAAATATGGAATGATTTTAAGGACTGAATCCTAAGTTATAAGGAAAGAATGAAAATAGAGAAGAAGAGAGAAATTCAAATTTTGAATAGAATTGACGTGAGTAGAGAACTTGAAATAAAAAAAAAGGAAACTTATATAGACTCTAATACATAAACGTTGGATGTAGCTAAAAAAAAAAAAAAAAAAAAAAAAGAAGGAACGTTGGGCGTATAGGATTTCCATCTTCAAGAAGACTTTTCATCTTTCAAGAAGACTTTCCATCTTTCCATCTTAGCATTTTTTTTTTTACATCCTACTTACAGGATGTAACTTAAAAAAAAGAATAAAAAAGAAAAAGAAAAAAGAGGAACGCTGGGCGTACTGCGTACAGGACTTTTCATCTTCACGAGGCTTTCCATCTTTCAAAAAAAACTTTCCATCTTCTTTCACTCTTAGCATTTAATTTTTTTTTTTTTTTTTTTCATCCTGAACGTTGGGCGTAAAGGGCAATCTACTTAATTATGTTTTTATTTTATTTTTTTCTGTATTTTTTAATGAGACTTTTCATCTTCATTGATATTTCCTAAATTGGGGCCTTATTAATTTTATTTTTACCAGATTTTGAGGCCTTATTAATTTTATTTTTAGTTTTTACCATATTTTGGAGCCTTATTAAAGTGTATTGATGACAATTAATTTTTTTTTTTTTTTTTTAAAAAAAAAATTATTAATAATTTTTTATTGGGGGCCTTATTAAATTGGGGGCCTTAGGCGACAGCTTAATTCGCCTAAGGCCCCAGCCGGCCCTAGTCAGGACACTCGTTCCTTGTGTCCTGTTATGAGACACGCGTTCCAATCTCAACGAGTTCAGTTCCCGGACCCAAGCGAAGTCCGTTAAAAGGTTAATTAGGGACTAACCTCTTGGAGTGGTTGATTATTCACAACTACCCATGGCGCAAATGTATGAGGTGGATTGAGATGGGCAGTTTCATCAGCATATTTTTGTATGAGCTGCATTGCATGTTAATTTCCTTTTAGACATCACCATTCAATGGGCAGGGAAAGCAGCATATCTCATGTCCTAGTGTATATCATTAATGCTATTTAGCAAACTGGAATCCGATTGACGTACAATTGGATTGTCGTACAATTGAAATGATGCCCACATCATTTCAATTGTACGACAATCGTATAGCAGTTTACTGAATAACATTTCTCATCATTAATTTTCCATTCAAGAGCCAATAAATCGAATACAAGGAGTGGGGCAGTAGTGATCATGCTGACAAATAAGTAAAAATCAGAATTTGAAAAGATGAAGCCAACCTTGGTTCCATTTCCACTGATATAGCAATCCAAAACAGGTTTCTTAGGCAACCCCAGAGAGTCGAAACAAGTTTGCCAATCTTTGTGCCTTCCTTCAATGACTAGAAACTCAAAGCAGTAGATCAAAGCATAATGCTTGTCCTGCAATAGTAATTAATCAAAAAAAAAAAAAAAACAGAGATCTCAAAACCACATCTACCATCTTTGAAGTCTGCTTCATTCTCAACAAATATGTCCACCAGAATATGAAGAAAATCATAAAAATTCATCTATATATGCATTCACAGGCTGAACTTGGAATTTTTATTTTTATTTTTTTGGTATGAAGAACAAAGAGACAAAAGAGAAAGAAAAGTAAACAAAAGAGCAGAAAGACAGCAGAAAACAGAAATGGAGGAAACATCCAGGCAACTTTGAAAGGAGGAAATTAAACTTCTTTGAGAGACATTGCTTTAGGCTCTCTGGATGGATGAAGGCTTACAACATCATGCAAGACGTCAATGGCGCAGGCTTCCAAAGTATTTAGAACGCATTCCTCAGAACCATGCTGCAAAATAGAGTGGCTCTGCCTCTGCTAAATAAAATTGCTCATACAAAAAAATTGAAAGAAAAAAACACAAATGGGGTTGAAAATCTGACCTGACAAACAATGGCGTTGTTAGATTTATTGACGAAAGAGTTGCCCCAGGGAACCAGCCTGAGATTGATGATAGTGATGAGATCTTTGTCGAAGACTCCTGCGAGATTTTTGACGATGAAAGTGGCGCAGGATGGACACAGAGCGTCGTAGTAGAGAGACAGATTAACCTTTTGAGAACCAACAGCCGACACCTTGAGGCGACCATCATCATTTGGATAAGAAGAAAAGGCATTAGAAGGGGATAGGAACAACAAAGGCAAGAAGAGCAAAACTGTTGTGCATGTGAAAAGTAGCCTAGAAGAAGCCATTTGTTTGAGACCATGTAGCTAGAGAAACAGGACAGCATGTATATATAGTTTGGGCAATTGAATGAGTAACATGATTAACATCAATGACCTCATGTTCATATTTAATGACTCAAAGACCTTAGGCCAGAAACTGTTGACTGCAATAGCTCTAGTCAATTTTTTTCATTTATAACTATCAATTTTGCAGTTTTGTAAAGATAAAAAGGAAGAAAAAAATCAAATAATTTCATGTCTAAATTTTTAATTTTGACAATTAGATTTCTAGGTTTTTTACTGATTTTAAATAGGTCACTCTGTCAACTTAATGTCTAATTAACTAATGGTATGTCTAGGAACATGGTTTTTTTTCATTTCAAGTGAAATGGAAGGAAACCATTTCATGGTCCAAATTAGATTTTACAGCATCTAACAGTGTACGTAGGCAACATATACATCGTTAGATACAGTGAAACTAATTTGGACCATGAAAGAGTTCTTCAAGTGAAATGGAGAAGATCTTATTATGTCATGTCAAACCAATCAATTAATGCCATGTGATTTTTATTTGGCACGTTACCTAGTTACTACAAGTGCTAGTGGCATAGTTACTTTGAAATTACAAATATGCCTTAAATAAAAAAATAAAATAAAATTATACTTATAAATTAGCACAAATATACCTTGTTTGCACATATAATTGGTACATGATGTGTTAAACTAGAGTCACGTGATATAAATTAATCGGTCTAACATGGTATAATTAGATGGTAGGTTGATGAAACAATCTATTTGAAACCCAAAAAAAAAAAAAAAAAAAAAACCTTGAAATCCTGATTATAAAAATTAAAAATCTAAGAACCAAACAAGAGTTAAATTTGATTTTATTTTCCCGACAAAGAAATAATCCTTGTGTCTATTCAACACGACACGTGACATACAGATCCAAGCCAGTCCAAAATCTTCTCGCGAGCCATGTGAACTCCTTCAATGTGGTCCAACAGAAGTAGACTTAAGAGTCTTCTACTGTTTGGGGGTGAAGAAGCTAATTCCTCTGTAGCTAAAGTGATAAAATATCAAACTTAGCCCCCAGAAAAAAAGAAAAAAGAAAAAAAAAAGTGATAAAACAAATGTGGAGACAAAAAGAAAAATTACCAGGCTTAGTTAGGTAAACACTTTAATTCCAAGCAGACACAACTGGCTTAGATCTCCTGCATAAAGTAAATGTTGCATAAAATTTATGTGTTATAATTTTGTGGAACCCAGTTCAATTTTTATTTTTCTAATTTCTGTTACGGCTAAATCTTAGATTATGAGGGAACTTAAACTTTAGATTTTGAGAGAACTTAGACATTTTTAGGTTCTAAGAGAACCTAAACCTTAGATTCTGAGAAAATTTAAACATTTTCAAACACCATGCTTGAGATTAATTTTCTGCTTTTTTATTCATTTAATGACATCGTTTAAATAGAAGGAATACAAGATTTAAACTTGGAGTATAACTCCTTAATGACATTTACTTGGAGATAACTCACACTCGGATAAGAGATAACTCTTACACGACTTAGAGTTTCACCCTTTACACACAAATAAATGCACTTTAGTGCTACAACCCATCTGACTTTAACATTTAATTCTAATATTACACTGACTCTAATAATAAAGATAAAACAAATTACAAGACTACAATATGTAATAAAATACATGAATACCATGTGTAATTCGACTTTAACACTGACATATAGTAAAATATAAGAATAGATGCTAATTAAGTACTTGTAAGTTGTAATGCAACAATGACTTCACAACAAAAGTAGATACTATGACATACTAATTCCTTGCACTTTATTATCATAACAATTTCCTTGCATAAAATGTGATAAATCACTCATTATTTTCAATATGGGGTTTGAACTCAAGACCTTTTGACTATAATATGATGTTAAATAATTACTTATTTTAAAAGCTTAAGCGGATAATACAAGATAAATTTATCCGATTAAACATTACTTAAAAAAAAAAAAAAAGAAGTTTATTTGAATTTCTCACGAAACTTGTCATATTTTATACTAAATGAAGATGTGTGATGATAAGCTCTAAAAGGCCTCATCAATGCCACAACTGCCACCCTCCATAGGCTCTTCAATTCCCTCATAATGATTGAACTGAACCATTCTCTGCTGCACATGATCATACACAGCTTCCATGGTCTTCTTCCTAATTTTCCCATTTGCCCTAAAATATATACTAATATTTCCGAGTGAACCCAAATGCATTGGGAAATTCATTTTGTTCCAACCGAATAATTCAACAAAAATTTAACATAAATTAATCAAGGAGTCTGATCATTTTAACCTCTTTTACATTTGTACTGGACTGGGTCATCATGAAGGGAATAAGGCTTGATATCATTTAGTCTAAGATTCTGTCAAACTACTCATAGCTTGGTCAGATCCCTTCGTAGCCCCTTTACAGAGGATGACAATTGACAACCCACAAGATTTTTTCATCATTTCAAAAAGGAAAAAGATCTTTTGTCTCAAGCCACACAACAGTAGAATACCAAGCATGTGATTTTTGCGCACCTATTTCCTAAATTAATCATTAAATTTATAAAATTCACACCTACATATCTAATAATTGATTTAAAAATATAATGTATAAAAAATTTACAAGTAATTTGTATGTAACATGTCTCTAATTGATTTGTTTTTTGTTTTTATATTTTGAGCCAATTTATATACAAAGTTGCAAAAAAGATTATGTGAAAAAGTCTAAAATTTAACCTTATTTTTGTTACTACTTAATCTACACTATGTCCAAATTTCTATGACTAGGTATTTATTGCATCAATTATTGCCAGAAGGTCGGGTAAAATTGAATCATTTCATATTTCAGATTATATTTCACAGCATTTAAAGTATATATAGTCTACATTACTATGCCATTTTTTTTTAAAGTATATATTGTCTACATTACTATGCAATTTAAAATTTTTAAATAATGTAACACCATATATACCATTAAATGATGTAAAATATAATCTAAGCTATTTAAAATAAAGAGTATCATATTTTGAGTAAAAACCAACGAATTAGGCTTAGGTGCTGTAAAAAAACGACATAAATGCTATAGTTTTTTTAATGGTTAAAATTTAATTTTGTTTTCTCTTTTTTATAAAACACTTAACACTAGATCTTGACCATTAAAAAGTTAAAGTTGGGTATTTATTGCGTCAATTATTTGGAATTATGTAAAGAACATGCAGGCTAGGCATGATTACCAAGGCCGAAAACCGACCGAACCTGACTTATGAATCAAATTCATTTGAAGAGCCCAAAAAAAAAATCTAGAAATTGAGTTTGAAAGCTTTGTATTGATTTAGAATTATACGAATCATGAATAATAATAATACTGAAATCTCCATCTTTATCAGTGGCTTGTCCCAGAAGCTTTCTTCAATCTTGGGATCTTCTTTGCTGTTGTTAATGATGTCAAATTTCTTGCTTCATCATCTACATAGCAAACTGGGTGGACAGAATTTACTTTCTCAGTCGACGGTGAAAGTAGTGATTTGCAGGCCTCAGGTTTAGGCTTGCCTTTGTAAGCCTTGCAAATATAGGTCATAAAATTTCCATAGTCCTACATCGAGAAAAATATTGTTAAGCAAAGTGTGGCGAGGACGGCAATCGAAACTTTCAATCTAGCCTATTCAATTGACATGTATTTAAAATGTACGTAAAACAAAAGACGACAGACCGACAGACAAACCTCTTGGAGTGGTTGATCATTCACAACAACCCATGGTACAAATCTATGATGTGGATTAAGCTGAGCAGTTTCCTTGGCATATTTTTGTTCAATCTGTGTTATCAATATCAGAATGTGACAAGAAAAAAACACGAGAAATATTGATGAAGAGGGCACATGGCATTCAGGCATTGGACCAAATAGGCTATATACTTGCAAGTGAAACTAACCACGTTGCCGTAGCCAGTGTTGTAGCAATGGACGGGGACTGTACCCAATCCTGTCTTCTCAAAGCAATTGATCCACTCACTGTGCTTGCCCTCCAGAGCCAGACCCTCAACGCACTGGATAAATCTAAAATGCCGGACCTGGATCGTGCTCAATTTATTTTTACTTTTTAATTTAGTCTATTAAATTATTAATGTCTGTTTTTAAAGGGACTGTTTGAAAATTTCCCCACCAATTTCTTTCCTTTCCTGCGCACTGTCCTTGAGCACAGTGCGCAGGTCAAAAAAGTACAACTCTAAAAAAAAAAAAAAATTGTACTTTTTCATTTTACCCATAAGCAAGAAAAAAATAAAAAGCTATGAAGTAAGGAAATACCCATCTTGACAGGGGTAAAAAAAGGAAAAAAAAAAAAAAAAAAAGTTCATTTTGGAGCACGTCATATATACGCACATTTATGACAATGAATTCTTTACTTTTCCGTTTTACCCCTGACAAGAAAATAATGAAAAGCGTTGCATTGAGGAAATATGCGTATTTTCAGGGGTAAAAAATGAAAAAAAAAAAAAAGTACAACTCTCAGAAAAAATAGATTTTTCACTTTTCCATTTTACTCTTGGCAAAAAAAAAAAAATGAAAAATGTTGAAGTGAGGAAATACGCATCTTGACAGGGGTAAAAAAAAAAAAAAGAGTTTATTCTGAGGCACGTCATGTATATGCACATTCTTGACAATGAATTTTTCACTTTCTTGTTTTACCCCTAACAAGAAAAAAAATGAAAAGCGTTAAAGTGATGAAATATACGTATTGCTAAGGGTAAAAAATGGAAGAAAAAAAGAAAAAGAAAAAAAGAATTTCGTACATTTTTGACCTGTACAATGCGCATAAAGGGAGAGAAGTTGGTGGAAGAATTTTCAAATAGAACCAAAATATGTGATTCTCCGTTCGCTCTTGCCTTTCTAATTCAAACATACCTTACATGTGGCAATTTAATAGAGGAAAATTTCTTCCGACTCAATTTTTTGTACAAGAAAGACGTTCATTACAAAGTTACTGAACGCGTTTGAAATTTTTTTATGATTTGATATAAAAGTGAAAATAGTTTTAAATATTTTATATGATGATTTGTTGAAGTTTTTATTTTGAAAACATAAAACAAAAGATAAAAGAAGAAAATTTTAACAAACATGGCCAGTGATGAACATGATCACAAATAAATATTGAAAATATGTTTTTTTTTTTTTTTTTTAAAGGATAAGCCCACGTTAGAGCATGTGATTTATACATGTTTTTTTAACCGAATATATAATTTTCATATGCATTTTAAAAAAATAAATGTCAGTTTAATAGATTAAATTGAAGAAATTTTTTTCAACCCCAGTTGACCATTGAAAATATGACTATTCCTTTTTTATTTTTTATTAAAAAAAAAAAATGGCATTGTGGAGCTTACCACATCAGGATAGATATTAATAGTGCAGGCCTCAATTGTATTCAGCAAGCATTCATCTGATCCATGCTGCAATATGGTAAAAATAAAAATTAACCGAAATAAATCACTTTTTGGGTTACAATAAATCTAATTTCAGTCCACGCATTATGAATATCTTTTTTCTTCTTATAAATTAGTAGCATCTTATTATGGATCTAAACAGTAAATATGAGAGAACTCTATATATAGTCTATCTGTCAGATTTGAGGTCGTCTGCCCAAAATCTATTCAATACATAGATATTATAAGAGTTCTTTCATATTTGTTGTCTGAATTGTTAACAATTTAAATACGTAAAATCGTTCAACAAGCATGCTGGCTCTTGTGGCCCTAGACATTTAAGGCCATTGTGATTGGGCTCTTAGTGTTCATATCTTCAATAATGTACATGTACAAAAATTTTGGGCCCACTAAATATACATGCACAAAAATTTCTCCCCCAAAATAGACATCTTAATTTAAAATCACAATAACGTTATCATTAATGGAAAAAAAATATTTTTATTTTAGAGATGACATGATTATTAATAATTTTTTCTTAAAAAAATTAATATAAGATGAGAAGTTATAAGAATAAATTCTTTTATAAAATTAAACTATATTTTAAGATCTCAAAAGAAAAACAAGACGTCCAAATCGTGTAATACGTCGCTGTATATATATGAGTCACCAAAAAATAAAAATTTGAACACCAGAAAACATGTGATTGGCGAGAAGTTCCTTTTCACATTCATTTATTCTATATATATATATATATATATATATGACTTTTTTGATTTTTAAAAAAAAAAAATTGACATGAAAAGTTATTTTATACCCATTACATTAATAGATGTGAAATTTCTGTGATAAATAAGCATTATTAAAAAAAAAAAAATTCCACTGATATAGCAATCCAAAACAGGTTTCTTAGGCAACCCCAGAGAGTCGAAACAAGTTTGCCAATCTTTGTGCCTTCCTTCAATGACTAGAAACTCAAAGCAGTAGATCAAAGCATAATGCTTGTCCTGCAATAGTAATTAATCAAAAAAAAAAAAAAAAAACAGAGATCTCAAAACCACATCTACCATCTTTGAAGTCTGCTTCATTCTCAACAAATATGTCCACCAGAAAATGAAGAAAATCATAAAAATTCATCTATATATGCATTCACAGGCTGAACTTGGAATTTTTATTTTTATTTTTTTGGTATGAAGAACAAAGAGACAAAAGAGGAAGAAAAGTAAACAAAAGAGCAGAAAGACAGCAGAAAACAGAAATGGAGGAAACATCCAGGCAACTTTGAAAGGAGGAAATTAAACTTCTTTGAGAGACATTGCTTTAGGCTCTCTGGATGGATGAAAGCTTACCACATCATGCAAGACGTCAATGGCGCAGGTTTCCAAAGTATTTAGAACGCATTCCTCAGAACCATGCTGCAAAATAGAGTGGCTCTGCCTCTGCTAAATAAAATTGCTCATACAAAAAAATTGAAAGAAAAAAACACAAATGGGGTTGAAAATCTGACCTGACAAACAATGGCGTTGTTAGATTTATTGACGAAAGAGTTGCCCCAGGGAACCAGCCTGAGATTGATGATAGTGATGAGATCTTTGTCGAAGACTCCTGCGAGATTTTTGACGATGAAAGTGGCGCAGGATGGACACAGAGCGTCGTAGTAGAGAGACAGATTAACCTTTTGAAAACCAACAGCCGACACCTTGAGGCGACCATCATCATTTGGATAAGAAGAAAAGGCATTAGAAGGGGATAGGAACAACAAAGGCAAGAAGAGCAAAACTGTTGTGCATGTGAAAAGTAGCCTAGAAGAAGCCATTTGTTTGAGACCATGTAGCTAGAGAAACAGGACAACATGTATATATAGTTTGAGCAATTGAATTAGTAACATGATTAACATCAATGACCTCATGTTCATATTTAATGACTAAAAGACCTTAGGCCAGAAACTGTTGACTGCAATAGCTCTAGTCAATTTTTTTCATTTATAACTATCAATTTTGCAGTTTTGTAAAGATAAAAAGGAAGAAAAAAATCAAATAATTTAATGTATAAATTTTTAATTTTGACAATTAGCTTTTTAGGTTTTTTACTGATTTTAAATAGGTCTCTTTGTCAACTTAATGTCTAATTAATTAACGGTATGTCTAAGAACATGATTCTTTTCATTTCAAGTGAAATAGAGGGAAATCATTTCATGGTTTAAATTAGATTTTACAGCATCTAACAGTGTACGTAGACAACATATACATTGTTAGACGCAGTGAAACTAATTTGCACCATAAAAGAGTTCTTCAAGTTGAATGGAGAAGATCTTATTTTGTCATGTCAAACCAATCAATTAATGCCATGTGATTTTTATTTGGCACGTTACCTAGTTACTACAAGTGGTAGTGGCATAGTTACTTTGAAATTACAAATATGCCTTAAATAAAAAAATAAAATAAAATAATATTATAAATTAGCACAAACGTACTTCGTTTACATGTATAATTAGTACATGATGTGTTAAATTAGAGTCACGTGATATAAATTAATCGGCCTAACTTAGTATAACTAGATGGTAGGTTGATGAAACAATCTATTTGAAACCAAAAAAAAAAAAAAAAAAAAATCCTGAAACCCTGATTATAAAAATTAAAAATCTAAGAACTAAACAAGAGTTAAATTTGATTTTTTTTTTTCCCCCGACAAAGAAATAATCCTTGTGTCTATTCAACACGACACGTGCCATACAGATCTAAGCCAGTCCAAAATCTTCTCGCGAGTCATGTGAACTCCTTCAATGTGGTCCAACAGAAGTAGACTTAAGAGTTCTACAGTTTGGGGGTGAAGAAGCTAATTCCTCTGTAGCTAAAGTGGCAAAAGATCAAACTTACCCCCCCAAAAAAAAAAAAAAAAAAAAAAAAAAAAAAAAAAAAAGAAAAAAGAAAAAAGAAAAAAGAAAAAAAAAAGTGATAAAACAAATGTGGAGCCATTGAAAATGTTTCGACAAAAAGAAAAATTACCAGGCTTAGATACACGCTTTAATTCCTAGCAGACACAACTGGCTTAGATATCCTGCATAAAGTAAATGTTACATAAAATTTATGTGTTATAATTTTGTGGAACCCAGTTCAATTTTTTTTTTTTTTTTTTTTTTCAATTTTCTTTTACGGCTAGATCTTAAATTATGAGAGACTTAAACTTTAGATTTTGAGAGAATCTAAACATTTTTAAGTGTTGAGAGAACTTAAATCTTAAATTCTGAGGATGCTTGGACATTTTCAAACATCGTGCTTGAGATTAATTTTTTGTTTTTTTATTCATTCAATGACATCGTTTAAATACAAAGAATACAAGATTTAAACTTGGAGTATAACTCTTTAATGACATTTACTTGGAGATAACTCACATTCAAATAGGAGATAACTCTTACACGACTTAGAATTTCACCCTTACACACAAATAAATGCACTTTAGTGTTACAACCCATCTAACTTTAACATTTAATTCTAATATTACACTGACTCTAATAATAAAGATAAAACAAATTACAAGACTACAATATGTAATAAAATACATGAATACCATGTGTAATTCGACTGTAATACTGACATATTGTAAAATATAAGAATAGATGCTAATTAAGTACTTTTAATGCAACACTAACTTTACAACAAAAGTAGATACTATGACATGCTAACTCCTTGCACTTTATTATCATAACAATTTCCTTGCATAAAATGTGCTAAATCACCTATTATTTTTAATGCGGAGTTCGAACTCAAGACCTTTTGACTATAATATAATGTTAAATAATTACTTATTTTAAAAGCTTTAGCTGATAATACAAAATAAATTTATCCAATTAAACAATACTTAAAAAAAAAAAAAAAAAGTTTATTTGAATTTCTCACGAAACTTGTCATATTTTATACTAAATGAAGATGTGTGATGATAAGCTCTAAAAGGCCTCATCAATGCCACAACTGCCACCCTCCATAGGCTCTTCAATTCCCTCATAATGATTGAACTGAACCACTCTCTGCTGCACATGATCATACACAGCTTCCATGGCTCTTCTTCCTAATTTTCCTATTTGCCTAAAATATATACTAAGCATTTCCGAGTGAACCCAAATGCATTGGGAAATTCATTTTGTTCCAACTGAATAATTCAACACAAATTTAACATAAATTAATTAAGGAGTCTGATCATTTTAACCTCTTTTACATTTGTACTGGACTGGGTCATCATGAAGGGAATAAGGCTTGATATCATTTAGTCTAAGATTCTGTCAAACTACTCATAGCTTGGTCAGATCCCTTCGTAGCCCCTTTACAGAGGATGACAATTGACAACCCACAAGATTTTTTCATCATTTCAAAAAGGAAAAAGATCTTTTGTCTCAAGCCACACAACAGTAGAATACCAAGCATGTAATTTTTGCGCACCTATTTCCTAAATTAATCATTAAATTTATAAAATTCACACCTACATATTTAACAATTGATTTTAAAAAATAATATATAAAAAATCTACGAGTAATTTGTATGTAACATGTCTCTAATTGATTTGTTTCTTATTTTTATATTTTGGGCCAATTTATATACAAAGTTGCAAATAAGATTATGTGAAAAAGTCTAAAATTTAACCTTATTTTTGTTACTACTTAATCTACACTATGTCCAAATTTCTATGACTAGGTATTTATTGCATCAATTATTGCCATAAGGTCGGGTAAAATTGAATCATTTCATAGTTCATATTATATTTCAAAGCATTTAAAGTATATATTGTTTACATTACTATGCCATTTAAATTTTTTAAATAATGTAACATTATATATACCGTTAAATGATGTAAAATATGATCTAAGCCATTTAAAATAAAGAGTATCATATTCTGGTTAAAAACAAATGAATTAGGCTGTAGTTTTTTTAGTGGAAAAAATTTAATTTTGTTCTCTCTTTTTTATAAAACTCTTAAAACTAGATCTTGACCATTGAAAAGTTGGGTATTTATTGTGTCAATTATTTGGAATTAATGCACGTAGGTAAAGAACATGCAGGCTAGGCATGATTACCAAGGCCAAAAACCAACCGAACCTGACTTATGGATCGAATTCATTTGAAGAGCCCAAAAAAAATCTAGAAATTGAGTTTGAAAGCTTTGTATTGATTTAGAATTATACGAATCATGAATAATAATAATACTGAAATCTCCATCTTTATCAGTGGCTTGTCCCAGAAGCTTTCTTCAATCTTGGGATCTTCTTTGCTGTTGTTAATGATGTCAAATTTCTTGCTTCATCATCTACATAGCAAACTGGGTGGACAGAATTTACTTTCTCAGTCGACGGTGAAAGTAGTGATTTGCAGGCCTCAGGTTTAGGCTTGCCTTTGTAAGCCTTGCAAATATAGGTCATAAAATTTCCATAGTCCTACATCAAGAAAAAAATTAAGCAAAGTGTGGCGAGGACGGAAATCGAAACTTTCAATCCAGCCTATTCAATTGACATGCATTTAAAATGTACGTAAAACAAAAGACGACAGACCGACAGACAAACCTCTTGGAGTGGTTGATGATTCACAACAACCCATGGTACAAATCTATGATTTGGATTAAGCTGAGCAGTTTCCTTGGCATATTTTTGTTCAATCTGTGTTATCAATATCAGAATATGACAAGAAAAAAACACGAGAAATATTGATGAAGAGGGCACATGGCATTCAGGCATTGGACCAAAAAGGCTATATACTTGCAAGTGAAACTAACCACGTTGCCGTAGCCAGTGTTGTAGCAATCGATAGGGACCGTACCCAATCCTGCCTTCTCAAAGCAATTGATCCACTCACTGTGCTTGCCCTCCAAAGCCAGACCCTCAACGCACTGGATAAATCTAAAATGCCGGACCTGCATCGTGCTCAATTTATTTTTATTTTTTAATTTAGTCTATTAAATTATTAATGTCTGTTTTTAAAGGTACTGTTTGAAAATTTTCCCACCAATGTCTCCCCTTCCTGCGCACCGTCTTTGAGCACAGTGCGCAGGTAAAAAAAGTACAACTCTGAAAAAAATAGATTTTTTACTTTTTCATTTTACCCCTAGCTAGAAAAAAATAAAAAGCTATGAAGTAAGGAAATACCCATCTTGACAGGGGTAAAAAATGAAAAAAAAAAAAAGAAGTTCATTTTGGAGCACGTCATATATACGCACATTTATGACAATGAATTCTTTACTTTTCTGTTTTACCCCTGACAAGAAAAAAAATGAAAAGCGTTGCAGCGAGGAAATATGCATATTTTCAGGGGTAAAAAATGAAAAAAAAAAGTACAATTCTTAGAAAAAAATAGATTTTTCACTTTTCCATTTTACTTTTGGCAAGAAAAAAAAATGAAAAATGTTGAAGTGAGGAAATACGCATCTTGACAAGGGTAAAAAAAAAAAAAGAAGAAAAAAAGAAAAAGAAAAAAGAGTTCATTCTGAGGCATGTCATGTATACACACATTCTTGACAATGAATTTTTCACTTTCTTGTTTTACCCCTAGCAAGAAAAAAATGAAAAGCGTTAAAGTGATGAAATATACGTATTGCTAGGGGTAAAAAATGGAAGAAAAAAAAAATATAAAAAGAATTTCGTACATTTTTTACCTGTACAATGCGCATGGAGGGAGAGAAGTGGGTGGAAGAATTTTCAAACAAAACCAAAATATGTGATTCTCCGTTCGCTCTTGCCTTTCTAATTCAAACATACCTTACATGTGGCAATTTAATAGAGGAAAATTTCTTCCGACTCAATTTTTTGTACAAGAAAGACATTCATTACAAAGTTACTGAACACACTAAGTATGCTTGTTAATGTGTTTGAGGGGATTTTTTTTTTTGTTTGAAATTTTTTTATGATGTGATATAAAAGTGAAAATAGTTTTAAATATTTTATATGATGATTTGTTGAAGTTTTTATTTTGAACACATAAAACAAAAGATAAAAGAAGAAAATTTTAACAAACATAGCCAGTGATGAACATGATCACAAATAAATATTGAAAGTATGTTTTTTTTTTTTTTTTTTTTAAGGATAAGCCCACGTTAGAGCATGTGATTTTTACATGTTTTTTTAACCGAATATGTAATTTTCATATGCATTTTAAAAAAAAAATGTCAGTTTAATAGATTAAATTGAAGAAATTTTTTTCAACCCCAGTTGACTGTTGAAAATATGACTATTCCTTTTTTTTTTTTTTTTTTTTTTTTTTAAAAAAAAAAAATGGCATTGTGGAGCTTACCACATCAGGATAGATATTAATGGTGCAGGCCTCAATTGTATTCAGCAAGCATTCATCTGATCCATGCTGCAATATGGTAAAAATGAAAATTAACCCAAATAAATCACTTTTGGGTTACAATAAATCTAATTTCAGTCCACGCATTATGAATATCTTTTTTCTTCTTATAAATTAGTAGCATCTTATTATGGATCTAAACAGTAAATATGAGAGAACTCTATATATAGTCTATCTGTCAGATTTGAGGTCGTCTGCCCAAAATCTATTCAATACATAGATATTATAAGAGTTCTTTCATATTTGTTGTCTGAATTGTTAACAATTTAAATACGTAAAATCGTTCAACAAGCATGCTGGCTCTTGTGGCCCTAGACATTTAAGGCCATTGTGATTGGGCTCTTAGTGTTCATATCTTCAATAATGTACATGTACAAAAATTTTGGGCCCACTAAATATACATGCACAAAAATTTCTCCCCCAAAATAGACATCTTAATTTAAAATCACAATAACGTTATCATTAATGGAAAAAAAATATTTTTATTTTAGAGATGACATGATTATTAATAATTTTTTCTTAAAAAAATTAATATAAGATGAGAAGTTATAAGAATAAATTCTTTTATAAAATTAAACTATATTTTAAGATCTCAAAGAAAAACAAGACGTCCAAATCGTGTAATACGTCGCTGTATATATATGAGTCACCAAAAAATAAAAATTTGAACACCAGAAAACATGTGATTGGCGAGAAGTTCCTTTTCACATTCATTTATTCTATATATATATATATATATATATGACTTTTTTGATTTTTAAAAAAAAAAAATTGACATGAAAAGTTATTTTATACCCATTACATTAATAGATGTGAAATTTCTGTGATAAATAAGCATTATTAAAAAAAAAAAAATTCCACTGATATAGCAATCCAAAACAGGTTTCTTAGGCAACCCCAGAGAGTCGAAACAAGTTTGCCAATCTTTGTGCCTTCCTTCAATGACTAGAAACTCAAAGCAGTAGATCAAAGCATAATGCTTGTCCTGCAATAGTAATTAATCAAAAAAAAAAAAAAAAACAGAGATCTCAAAACCACATCTACCATCTTTGAAGTCTGCTTCATTCTCAACAAATATGTCCACCAGAAAATGAAGAAAATCATAAAAATTCATCTATATATGCATTCACAGGCTGAACTTGGAATTTTTATTTTTATTTTTTTGGTATGAAGAACAAAGAGACAAAAGAGGAAGAAAAGTAAACAAAAGAGCAGAAAGACAGCAGAAAACAGAAATGGAGGAAACATCCAGGCAACTTTGAAAGGAGGAAATTAAACTTCTTTGAGAGACATTGCTTTAGGCTCTCTGGATGGATGAAAGCTTACCACATCATGCAAGACGTCAATGGCGCAGGTTTCCAAAGTATTTAGAACGCATTCCTCAGAACCATGCTGCAAAATAGAGTGGCTCTGCCTCTGCTAAATAAAATTGCTCATACAAAAAAATTGAAAGAAAAAAACACAAATGGGGTTGAAAATCTGACCTGACAAACAATGGCGTTGTTAGATTTATTGACGAAAGAGTTGCCCCAGGGAACCAGCCTGAGATTGATGATAGTGATGAGATCTTTGTCGAAGACTCCTGCGAGATTTTTGACGATGAAAGTGGCGCAGGATGGACACAGAGCGTCGTAGTAGAGAGACAGATTAACCTTTTGAAAACCAACAGCCGACACCTTGAGGCGACCATCATCATTTGGATAAGAAGAAAAGGCATTAGAAGGGGATAGGAACAACAAAGGCAAGAAGAGCAAAACTGTTGTGCATGTGAAAAGTAGCCTAGAAGAAGCCATTTGTTTGAGACCATGTAGCTAGAGAAACAGGACAACATGTATATATAGTTTGAGCAATTGAATTAGTAACATGATTAACATCAATGACCTCATGTTCATATTTAATGACTAAAAGACCTTAGGCCAGAAACTGTTGACTGCAATAGCTCTAGTCAATTTTTTTCATTTATAACTATCAATTTTGCAGTTTTGTAAAGATAAAAAGGAAGAAAAAAATCAAATAATTTAATGTATAAATTTTTAATTTTGACAATTAGCTTTTTAGGTTTTTTACTGATTTTAAATAGGTCTCTTTGTCAACTTAATGTCTAATTAATTAACGGTATGTCTAAGAACATGATTCTTTTCATTTCAAGTGAAATAGAGGGAAATCATTTCATGGTTTAAATTAGATTTTACAGCATCTAACAGTGTACGTAGACAACATATACATTGTTAGACGCAGTGAAACTAATTTGCACCATAAAAGAGTTCTTCAAGTTGAATGGAGAAGATCTTATTTTGTCATGTCAAACCAATCAATTAATGCCATGTGATTTTTATTTGGCACGTTACCTAGTTACTACAAGTGGTAGTGGCATAGTTACTTTGAAATTACAAATATGCCTTAAATAAAAAATAAAATAAAATAATATTATAAATTAGCACAAACGTACTTCGTTTACATGTATAATTAGTACATGATGTGTTAAATTAGAGTCACGTGATATAAATTAATCGGCCTAACTTAGTATAACTAGATGGTAGGTTGATGAAACAATCTATTTGAAACCAAAAAAAAAAAAAAAAAAATCCTGAAACCCTGATTATAAAAATTAAAAATCTAAGAACTAAACAAGAGTTAAATTTGATTTTTTTTTTCCCCCGACAAAGAAATAATCCTTGTGTCTATTCAACACGACACGTGCCATACAGATCTAAGCCAGTCCAAAATCTTCTCGCGAGTCATGTGAACTCCTTCAATGTGGTCCAACAGAAGTAGACTTAAGAGTTCTACAGTTTGGGGGTGAAGAAGCTAATTCCTCTGTAGCTAAAGTGGCAAAAGATCAAACTTACCCCCCCCAAAAAAAAAAAAAAAAAAAAAAAGAAAAAGAAAAAAGAAAAAAGAAAAAAGAAAAAAGAAAAAAGAAAAAAAAAAGTGATAAAACAAATGTGGAGCCATTGAAAATGTTTCGACAAAAAGAAAAATTACCAGGCTTAGATACACGCTTTAATTCCTAGCAGACACAACTGGCTTAGATATCCTGCATAAAGTAAATGTTACATAAAATTTATGTGTTATAATTTTGTGGAACCCAGTTCAATTTTTTTTTTTTTTTTTTTTTTCAATTTTCTTTTACGGCTAGATCTTAAATTATGAGAGACTTAAACTTTAGATTTTGAGAGAATCTAAACATTTTTAAGTGTTGAGAGAACTTAAATCTTAAATTCTGAGGATGCTTGGACATTTTCAAACATCGTGCTTGAGATTAATTTTTTGTTTTTTTATTCATTCAATGACATCGTTTAAATACAAAGAATACAAGATTTAAACTTGGAGTATAACTCTTTAATGACATTTACTTGGAGATAACTCACATTCAAATAGGAGATAACTCTTACACGACTTAGAATTTCACCCTTACACACAAATAAATGCACTTTAGTGTTACAACCCATCTAACTTTAACATTTAATTCTAATATTACACTGACTCTAATAATAAAGATAAAACAAATTACAAGACTACAATATGTAATAAAATACATGAATACCATGTGTAATTCGACTGTAATACTGATATATTGTAAAATATAAGAATAGATGCTAATTAAGTACTTTTAATGCAACACTAACTTTACAACAAAAGTAGATACTATGACATGCTAACTCCTTGCACTTTATTATCATAACAATTTCCTTGCATAAAATGTGCTAAATCACCTATTATTTTTAATGCGGAGTTCGAACTCAAGACCTTTTGACTATAATATAATGTTAAATAATTACTTATTTTAAAAGCTTTAGCTGATAATACAAAATAAATTTATCCAATTAAACAATACTTAAAAAAAAAAAAAAAAGTTTATTTGAATTTCTCACGAAACTTGTCATATTTTATACTAAATGAAGATGTGTGATGATAAGCTCTAAAAGGCCTCATCAATGCCACAACTGCCACCCTCCATAGGCTCTTCAATTCCCTCATAATGATTGAACTGAACCACTCTCTGCTGCACATGATCATACACAGCTTCCATGGCTCTTCTTCCTAATTTTCCTATTTGCCTAAAATATATACTAAGCATTTCCGAGTGAACCCAAATGCATTGGGAAATTCATTTTGTTCCAACTGAATAATTCAACACAAATTTAACATAAATTAATTAAGGAGTCTGATCATTTTAACCTCTTTTACATTTGTACTGGACTGGGTCATCATGAAGGGAATAAGGCTTGATATCATTTAGTCTAAGATTCTGTCAAACTACTCATAGCTTGGTCAGATCCCTTCGTAGCCCCTTTACAGAGGATGACAATTGACAACCCACAAGATTTTTTCATCATTTCAAAAAGGAAAAAGATCTTTTGTCTCAAGCCACACAACAGTAGAATACCAAGCATGTAATTTTTGCGCACCTATTTTCTAAATTAATCATTAAATTTATAAAATTCACACCTACATATTTAACAATTGATTTTAAAAAATAATATATAAAAAATCTACGAGTAATTTGTATGTAACATGTCTCTAATTGATTTGTTTCTTATTTTTATATTTTGGGCCAATTTATATACAAAGTTGCAAATAAGATTATGTGAAAAAGTCTAAAATTTAACCTTATTTTTGTTACTACTTAATCTACACTATGTCCAAATTTCTATGACTAGGTATTTATTGCATCAATTATTGCCAGAAGGTCGGGTAAAATTGAATCATTTCATAGTTCATATTATATTTCAAAGCATTTAAAGTATATATTGTTTACATTACTATGCCATTTAAATTTTTTAAATAATGTAACATTATATATACCGTTAAATGATGTAAAATATGATCTAAGCCATTTAAAATAAAGAGTATCATATTCTGGTTAAAAACAAATGAATTAGGCTGTAGTTTTTTTAGTGGAAAAAATTTAATTTTGTTCTCTCTTTTTTATAAAACTCTTAAAACTAGATCTTGACCATTGAAAAGTTGGGTATTTATTGTGTCAATTATTTGGAATTAATGCACGTAGGTAAAGAACATGCAGGCTAGGCATGATTACCAAGGCCAAAAACCAACCGAACCTGACTTATGGATCGAATTCATTTGAAGAGCCCAAAAAAAATCTAGAAATTGAGTTTGAAAGCTTTGTATTGATTTAGAATTATACGAATCATGAATAATAATAATACTGAAATCTCCATCTTTATCAGTGGCTTGTCCCAGAAGCTTTCTTCAATCTTGGGATCTTCTTTGCTGTTGTTAATGATGTCAAATTTCTTGCTTCATCATCTACATAGCAAACTGGGTGGACAGAATTTACTTTCTCAGTCGACGGTGAAAGTAGTGATTTGCAGGCCTCAGGTTTAGGCTTGCCTTTGTAAGCCTTGCAAATATAGGTCATAAAATTTCCATAGTCCTACATCAAGAAAAAAATTAAGCAAAGTGTGGCGAGGACGGAAATCGAAACTTTCAATCCAGCCTATTCAATTGACATGCATTTAAAATGTACGTAAAACAAAAGACGACAGACCGACAGACAAACCTCTTGGAGTGGTTGATCATTCACAACAACCCATGGTACAAATCTATGATTTGGATTAAGCTGAGCAGTTTCCTTGGCATATTTTTGTTCAATCTGTGTTATCAATATCAGAATATGACAAGAAAAAAACACGAGAAATATTGATGAAGAGGGCACATGGCATTCAGGCATTGGACCAAATAGGCTATATATACTTGCAAGTGAAACTAACCACGTTGCCGTAGCCAGTGTTGTAGCAATCGATAGGGACCGTACCCAATCCTGTCTTCTCAAAGCAATTGATCCACTCACTGTGCTTGCCCTCCAAAGCCAGACCCTCAATGCACTGGATAAATCTAAAATGCCGGACCTGCATCGTGCTCAATTTATTTATTTTTATTATTTTTTTTAATTTAATCTATTAAATTATTAATGTCTATTTTTAAAATATGTGATTCTCTCTTCGCTTGTGCTTTTTTAATTCAAACGTACCCTACATGTGGCAATTTAATAGAGGAAATTTTTTTTTCCGACTCAATTTTTTGTACAAGAAAGATGTTCATTACAAAGTTATTGAGCACACTGATCGGGTATGTTTGTTAATGTGTTTAAAGGGATATTTTTTGATTTTTGTTTGAAAACTTTTTATGATGTGATATAAAAATGAAAATAATTTTAAGTATTTTATATGATGATTTGTTTAAGTTTTTATTTTGAAAAACATTAATAAAAAAAAAAAGAAGAAGAAAGAAGAAGAAAAAAGAAGAAAATTTTAACAAACATAACGAGTGACAACTATGAACACAGATAAATAAATATATATATATATATATATTTTTAGAAAAGGATAAGCTCACCTTGGAACATGTGATTTTTACATGTATTTTTAACCGAGCATGTAATTTTCATATGCATTTTAAAGAACAAATATCAGTTTAATAGATTAAATTTAAGAAATTTTCTTCAACCCGGGTTGAATATTGAAAATATGACAGGAGCTTACCACATCGGGATAGATAGTAATAGTGCAGGCTTCAATTGTATTCAGCAAGCATTCATCTGATCCATGCTGCAATATGGTAAAAATGAAAATTAAGCCAAATAAATCACCTTTTGGGTTACAATAAATCTAATTTCAGTGCATGCATTATGAATATCTTTTTTCTTCTCATAAATTAGTAGCATCTTATTATCGACCCGGACAATAAATATGAGAGAACCTTATATATGGTCTATCTGTCAAAGCAGAGGTGGTCTGTCCAATATCTATTCAACACATAAATATTATAAGAGTTCTTTCATATTTGTCGTCTGAATTGTTAACAATTGAAATACGGTAAAATCGTTAAACAAGCATGCTGCTCTTGTGGGCCCTAGACACTTAAGGCCATTGTGATTGGGCTCTTAGTGTTCATATCTTCAATAATGTACATGTACAAAAATTTTGGGCCCACTAAATATACATGCACAAAAATTTCTCCCCCAAAATAGACATCTTAATTTAAAATCACAATAACGTTATCATTAATGGAAAAAAAATATTTTTATTTTAGAGATGACATGATTATTAATAATTTTTTCTTAAAAAAATTAATATAAGATGAGAAGTTATAAGAATAAATTCTTTTATAAAATTAAACTATATTTTAAGATCTCAAAAGAAAAACAAGACGTCCAAATCGTGTAATACGTCGCTGTATATATATGAGTCACCAAAAAATAAAAATTTGAACACCAGAAAACATGTGATTGGCGAGAAGTTCCTTTTCACATTCATTTATTCTATATATATATATATATATATATATATATATATATATATATGACTTTTTTGTTTTTTTAAAAAAAAAAATTGACATGAAAAGTTATTTTATACCCATTACATTAATAGATGTGAAATTTCTGTGATAAATAAGCATTATTTAAAAAAAAAAATTACGTTGATTTCAAAGCAACAAACCTAAAATGACGCAATGAGAAGACCATAACATAATTAACACGGTAAAATTTAAAAATAAATTTTTTACAAACAGACGTTACAATACTTATATGTCAATATTAATCATTAAACAATTAAATTTATGCGTCAAATTTCACCGGTATGTTGTATAAAAGATCCTGATCATACTGGATAACTTGAGTGAATTATACTGGTTAAAAATGCTGTCACTAAACAAATCCCAAGATAATGATCAAGAGGAAGATTAAGAGTTCGTTTGGAATTGTGATTTCGTAAAAAAAAGTGCGATTTTAAACTAAATCGTAAAAAATGAACTGTTTAAAAATTATGTTTTTAAAAAATTGCGATTTGAAAACGCAGAAAAATGCTTATTCAAATCATGGGTAATGAGGTGTTTTTTGTGAAAACTCAATATTTCAAAAGGTTAACCTGAAATTTTAAAGGTCAAATTACAATTTTACTAAATGCTTAACTACGTTTTAAAAAATCACTTTTTTTAATTCGAACATTTTAAGATCACTATTTTTAAATTATATTTTTTTGAAATAGCAAACCAATCAGATCATAAGATTAAGATTGAGATGTGACCTGACAAAGGAAGGTGCCGTTGGATTGGATCCAGGCGTTGCCCCACGGGAGCATCCTGAGATTGACGACGGAGATGAGACCGTTCCGAAATATCTTAACCAGATAGTTGACTATGAAATTGGCACAGTAGGGACAGAGAGTTTCGTAGTACAGCGACACCGTGACGTTGTCGGAAGTACGAGAATAAGCTGCCGGGGTAGTGAAGGAGAGCAATACATTTGCGAGAACAAGAACGGTGAATAGTTTGGGAGAAGCAGCCATTTGTGTCCGCAGATTATGCTGATAAGCTCCCTCGTCTGTGTGTTGTGAACGACTGAATATGGAGCGATTAGAATGCCCCGGCCCTTTTGATGCTTTTAATGTGGCCAACCTTTTGTTCTGTGATTGACTTTATTACTTTTTTTTGCTTGCTTTTTCACTTTGTTAATGATGCACCTAACTATTTGATGTCCGGAATAGGTGAAATGCCGGATAAGGATACAGTACAATTTCTATATTCTAAAATTACAAAATTCAGTTTTTTTTTTTTTTTTTTTTTTTTTTTTTTTTTCACAGCTTAAAAAATAGGTGGAATGTCATTTATGAGAATTAAATATATTTTTATAAAGTTTTTATTCTTTATATTGTATAAAAGCTTTGAGTCAAAAGTTATTTTTTAATTTTTAAAAAGAAAAAAAAAGTGGCTTTTAGTTTTTAGTCTTTATGCATTAAGTTTTTAGTAGTATTTCATTATTTTGAACCTTTAAATTTCATTTAGCTAGTGTGAAAAAAATATAAGCCACAAATTAGAGGGAACATAAGCTAACTCAAGGGTGAGCTCTTCTTACTCCCATAGTTTATCAAAGTAATCACCCTTTTTTCATAAAAGTCAATACTTCTTCTTCTTCTTCTCCCCCCCCCCCCCCCACCCCCCAATTCTTTTTTTTTTTAATAAAAAAATATTTTTTTTTTTATTATTATTTATTTCTCTCTAAAAGTTGGAATATAATTTTGGGATAAATACCCCATTGGTACCTGAGTTTTACGTGTTTTTAAATTTAGTACCTCAGTTTTGTTTGGTATCATAGGTGGTACCTGAATTAAGGGTAAAAACCCATTTGGTACCTCTGTTAGATTTTCCGTCCAAATTTTAACGGCTCGCCACGTGTCAACCGCTGAGGTTGACACGTGGCACTACATAAAAAAAAATTAAAAATTAAAAATTAAAATCTTTAGAAATTGATTAAAAATAATAAAATTTAAAAAAAAAAATTAAAAAAAGAAAAAATGAGAGGGGTGGCTGAGCCACCCCCCTTGGCCACCATGGGGGTGGCCGGCCAACCCCATTTTGGCCAAGGAGGTGGCCCAGCCACCCCCTTGGCCGGTCTGGGGTGGCCGAACCACCCCATAGGGGTGGTTCGGCCACCCCACAGTTGAAAAAAAAAAAAAAAAAAAAATTTGAAGGGTTTTGGCCCTAGGGGGTGGCCGAACCACCCCCTAGGGCCACGGGGGTGGATCGGCCACCCCCAGACCGGCCGGACTGGGGGTGGCCGAACCACCCCCGTGGCCCTAGGGGGTGGATCGGCCACCCCCAAGGGCCAACCCAAAAATAATTTTTTGAAGGGTTTTGGCCCTAGGGGGTGGCCGAACCACCCACTAGGGCCACGGGGGTGGTTCGGCCACCCCCAGTCCGGCCGGTCTGGGGGTGGCCGAACCACCCCCGTGGCCCTAGGGGGTGGTTCGGCCACCCCCTAGGGCCAAAACCCTTCAAAAATTTTTTTTTTTTTTTTTTTTTTCAACTGTGGGGTGGCCGAACCACCCCCTATGGGGTGGTTCGGCCACCCCAGACCGGTCAGACCGCCCAATGGGGTGGCTGGGCCACCTCCTTGGCCAAAATGGGGGTGGCCGGCCACCCCCATGGTGGCCAAGGGGGGTGGCTCAGCCACCCCTCTCATTTTTTCTTTTTTTAATTTTTTTTTTAAAATTTTATTATTTTTAATCATTTTCTAAAGATTTTAATTTTTAATTTTTAATTTTTTTTTATGTAGTGCCACGTGTCAACCTCAGCGGTTGACACGTGGCGAGCCGTTAAAATTTGGACGGAAAATCTAACAGAGGTACCAAATGGGTTTTTACCCTTAATTCAGGTACTACCTATGATACCAAACAAAACTGAGGTACTAAATTTAAAAACACGTAAAACTCAGGTACCAATGGGATATTTATCCCTATAATTTTTTGATAAGCCTCTTGAGTTATTAGCCCAATGGGCATTGCTTCTGGCCTACGAATCTACGATTACATAACAGATTAAGCCCAATAGTTCTCTTTCGGTCTTCTCTCAAATCCTCTATCCATCTACTTCACCAAGTAAGCTCAGTACCCATCGTCTTCCTCCATTTCTCCAACCTTCTGTGACCCTCCTCCATTTTCCTATCCTAAAACCCTAACTCTCTCTCTCTCTCTCTCTCTCTCTCTCTCTCACCGACATGGCATCAATAAACTTCAACCCCTTTGACCACTGGTTCAACAAACCCCCAAACCCCATCGCACCCATCAACCTCCTCTCATTCCACGACTCTTTCTCGCCCAAAACCCACACAAGTTTTGCAGCAATAAGCTTCTCAAACCCCTTCCGGAGAAACCCAAAACCTAAACCCAAAAAACCCGGTGACCCAAACCCAGACGAACCCGGCCCGTACCGAAAAATGCTGGACCAGTTTTTCTGGGAATGTGAGAACCTCCCCGATTACCGACACACCCCAGAGGTGGAGAAGATCCTGAACGAGGACCCGTTAGTCGAGAAGAAGGAGAACCCGACACAGGAGGAGATTAGAGAGAACGAGGAGTTCTGGGCCCGGTTCCAGGCCAGCCCGGTGGTGCAGTTTCTGGCCCGGGCCGAGGAGATAGCCGATAAGATCAACGAGCTGGAGCTGAAGGAGAACGACACGCCGTTCCGCAAGGAGGACAAGAAGCTGTGGCAGGCGCTGCCGCACGTGCCGGGGTTGGACGGCAGGCCTATGCCGAGGAAGGCGATCAAGACGAAGAAGGAGTCGGACGACAAGTTTTGGGACTTTGCGAGGCAGTTCTTCTTCGGGCTTTGGGGTTTTCATCAGAGGCCTTACCCTCCCGGCCGGCCCATCGATGTTGCTCAGGCTATTGGGTACAAACGCCTCGAAAAGCGGTACTATGATTGTAAGTTTGTATACTATTGATATAACATAACATAATTGGTCTCGTATTTTGTGGATTAAGAATGGTTTGCCGGGCTATTTAGCAGGTTAAAAGTTCGTTTCGAAATCAGTAGAAAACTAGAATGATTCTATAAAAATGATGGATTGAAAACATGAAAAAAAGTTCACGTTCAAAAGTCGAACCCCGATCTTACCAAAGTACAATTGCATTTCCATGAACCACTAAACAAAATGGACCCTAAGTTATGTCCGAACGTGTCATGTCAGAATGATATAAATGTACATTGGAGATTTGGTGCATAAATGTGATAGTCTTGCTTAGAATGTTGTTATCATACGATTTCGGTTTTTGGGTAATTGGGTGGATTCCTGTTTTGTATGTTTTGTTCACACTTATGTTGTTGTTGGTGAAGTTATCATGAGAGGTGGTGGATTTTACTACAAGGATCGAATGGGTCGAACAAGGGGACCTTCTGAGCTAATACAGCTTAAAACAGCTTGGGGTGGTGGGATTATTGATAAGGACACTTTCATTTGGGGTGACGACATGGATGAATGGGCACCAATACACATGGTTTATGGCTTGGAACCTGCGATTGCCACTTGGGAAGGTTTGTTAAGCTTCTATCTTTTTCTTTGTCATTTATCTCTCAGTAATCGCCCACTTGGTACTGGCAATGATCTTATGGTTTGCTAATTTATTAAGAAAAGATGGTGCCCATGTTTGATAATGGCAATGATCTTGACCGGTTGTTCCTTTGCTTGGACTATATCTCTAGAATTAGCAAATGATCAGGGAAGGAAGAAAATGATTTGTGGAGGGCTACTATTTCTGGTTAAACTACCATGATTAATAGATCCATCAAATTTCTTAGAGTTGCTTTACGATTTCTCTTAGGAGATGTCATGAAATTCGTAAGTGGAGTCATAATGAAAAGAAAAATTCAGATACCACATTCTTTTTATGTGAGGTTGAATGGGGAGATTTTGGAGGTTGAGAAAAAGGTTAATCATGTGAAATTACATAGAACATTTAACTACTGTTTCTTCTTTAATCGTGACACTGAAATAGGCCATGAAAAGTTATTTGGATGGGCCAACCCTGAAAGATGTTTCCATTGATTATATGGGATTTACAGCTTTATATACTGTTGCTTATGGATCGTTGGCTTACTATTTGGTGATCTCCAGTTAGACTCGGTGCTGCTGCAACAGCTTTTCTTCACAAACTACAAAAAGGTATACCTCCTTGGGTTCCTCTCAAGGGACATGAGAAGAAAACCTATAAGCAGCTCCAAGACGAGGCTATAGAGAGTAAGAGACGTGATCTAGCAGTACTGGAAGCTAATGGCGGTGTTTGGCCAGGGGTTAAAATTCCTACTCATGCCCTATTCCTTTGGGCTAGTGGTTCTGAACTGACCACACTTTTGGGAGAGGATCACATGCCAAACAAGTACATACCAAAAGATCTTAGGTATGTCTATGCAGCTGATATTTCACATTTTCTTGTCTCTTTTACATCCAACTGGTGTAAAATTAATAGTACATCATTCCTCAGAGAAAGCAACTTCCGTTCCTTCCTCTAGAAAAGGATTTTCTTATCTTCTGTTAAAGGAAAGAGAGGCAGGTTGGAGATATAGGGGTTTATGCTTTTCTTAATTAGGGATTTATGTAAGTCATAATTAGCCAATTATTGGAGGAAAATTAGTAAAAAGAATTGGAAATAAGTTGTTTGATGATGAGGATGCCTTTAATTGTGGAGGATCAGTGTTCTGTTATCACGTGTTCATTTGAAATAGTATTGCATGTCTAGAGCTGGTCATCAAACTGATGTTTTATTTGCTCGTCTGGCAGATACCAATTGGCTAAAATCATCCCTGGATTAAGGCCATGGGAGGTTTTAAGTATAGAACAAGCAATGGATCAGATAACATATCGTGGGGAGTGGTATCGTGAACCTCTTGGTTCATACACAACGGGTCCTCCATACATCAGACATTGGAATGAGGATGTCAAGGTGAGAGCTTCCTACTCCAGGTTTTGGATTAGTTCTTTTAGCCTGCTGATGCTATATGGTTATGTTCAACTTTAAAATAGCAAAGCCTAAAATAAAGTTCCTGATCATTAATCTTGAAAAAAAAAAAAAAAACTTTTTTCTTGCAGCGATTGTTAAATCTTTTCATCTACCTTAGCACCCGAGTTTACCGCAAAATGGAGCAGACAATTCCTGGTTTTAATACCATAATGGAAAAAGTCGAAGCTGATGTTGCTGCAAGGCGAGCAAGAAGGAAAGCGATGAGGGAGGCAAGAAGGAGATCGAGCTGAGTAGAAGAAATCTTTGTGAGGTCGTTCAAAATAGCATCAGGAGATTTCATAGTTCAGCAGTTTGTATGGAAATGACCTTACAGCTCTCTACCTTCCCTTCATGTTGCAACTTATGCATGTTCTGACCATTCTTCTTTCTGCTGTAAAACTGAAATGTTGTGTAACACACCGGTCCCATATTGGAAAGAGATGAATAGCTCACATAGAGTAAGTAGTTTATAAGAGATAGTCATGAGTGCTAAGTCTCACATTGTCTAGTTACTAGGTAAAATTGAGATTTATAAAGAATTTCTAGGGATGCTTCAAATTGACTTAGTCTTTTTGGAGTGATAGCGCAGATGTGGCTAGCGCTTTTCACTAGGTCGTTACATTGCGTATATTCAACATACTAGCGTTCGATGTACTTCATGTTGGGCACTCGGATTGTTCTCATTCTAATGCAAGACTATTCTTTTGTTCGCATGGGGAGGACGGCGAAATCAGATGTCAAATGTTTGAAAAATCTTGGAGTCGTATTAGCAACAAGAATAGGACACAGTTTTTCTGAAGCTTTATTCCCTGTAGATATATTTGGTATGTTTTGCTAAAACAGAAAAACTTACTTCCTAGTTCTATCCCCTAAAATGTGATCTTCTGATATTAAGCCATTTGAATAATACAGAAATTTGGCCAGAGTAAGAAAATGTGAGTTGCAAGACTCACTTGTTTCAGGTGAGTAGGTTTCACATTTGAGGCTGCCCGAGTAGGTGGGACATGTGAATCCTTCCCTTAAGCTGTGAAATTCTAACAGTTTAATATAATCCTCATCTACATACGGACATACCAAAATAAATAAATAAATAAATAAAATTGCTTCTTTTATTCTTCCCTAACTAAAGTTTTGGTTATAGAAACACAGAATGATCAGCCTGCCCAACTGGCTAAGGAAGTGCCAAATGTGTGTCAAATCATTTGATTCAACAAGGTGCCACGCGTCGCCTTCTAATAGGTGAAAACACTTTCATGAGACAGCAGCTACAAAATACAATTAAAGACAATGGTCATAACATTGATAGCACACCACTACAGCAGCATACAGTTTTTGTGAACTGCATTCTTGATATTTTTTTTTTGAAAATTTATCATCGCTATAATATCATTCTTTAGAGCATGATAATACGGTTGAGAAATTAGCACAATATCATAATCATATTGCATTTTCGTTTCAATCTGTGAGCTCTAAGGAAGATACCAACTTATAATTCATTTAAATAAATCCATTCTGATCAAATCCTCCACATCTTCTTTTTCTTCTTCTTCCTTCTTCTTCTTCTTTTTTTTTTTTTTTTTTTTTTTTTTTTTTTTCACATTCCACTTTTTTTTTAAGGTAATATTTTGAGAAGATAAATGTGCTTTTGGCTCAATTTTGATTAGTTTTCAGCTTTCTGGATTGTATTACAAAAGCAATTCTTTTTGTTTTTTACAAGCATTGCTTGACTTTGGGTTGATACAGGGCACAAATCCTGTATCTAACGGTTATTTTGGAGGGGACAGTATGGTGGTGGCTTGGGTGTTGAAGAGGAACGGCGTTAGCAACCATGCTTACGGCCACCTTATTGAAGATATCCGGACCATTTTTCCTTCTTTTATCTTAGTTGAAATCTCTCATGTTAGGAGAGAAGCTAATAAGGCAGCCTATGATTTGGCTAGATGTGCTATTTCTTAGGTTTTAGACAAGGTTTGGATCGCGGAATGTCTTTCTTTTATTCAACCTTTTGTACTCGCGGAATGAGATGAATTCTCTTGAGTAATACTATTCAAATTTTTTATCAAAAAAAGAAAAAAAAAAAAAAAGAAGATTTATGCAGCCTTTTCATTTTGTTGTTATTTGGCTAGTGATTTTTTGTTTTTAGCCATTTTAACCTATTTTGAGGCTCTATCCATCGTTTTGTGCGATTTATCCCTCCCAAAATTACAAGCTCGGCGTCATGGCTCCACCTTTGCGCTAGTCTCCTTCTCCGCCAAGCTCTCCACCTCCTTCACCGTGTTGATAGACGGATTTGTCAAGGCTATGAGATTAAATTTTTTTAAATCTAGATCTACTCTCCTCTGTCAGGCCCAAACGCCAACGTGCCACTTCACTACATCCACCTGTGTTCCAGCTTCCCTCTTCAACGTGTCGGCCAGCTCCGCCGTGCATGCTGCTGAAGCTAGTTTTTTTTTTTTTTTTTTTTTTTTTTTTTTTTTACTTGGGTACCTTTGTATCCAGATTTGTGTTGGTACCTCTCTACTTTTTAGTCCCTGTTTTAGACTACGACAATGCATCTTCGACTTCAACTTCCTTTCTGTTGTTGTTGTTGTTTCTAAGTGAGGATTCAGATAGGTTCACCTTAATTTGTACCATTTTTGCTTCTATAATCGCTTTATGCGGTTCCTTGAGAGAACCGAGTCATTTATTTGACTCATTTCCTAACATTTATTTATATTTTTGCACTGTTGTATTTCTTTATGGGATTATTGTTGGGAGCCCACCCCTTTTCTGTCTTTAGGATCTTCCCTTGTAACCTTTTCCTTAATCAATTAGGAAAAAAAAAAAAAAAGAAGGAAAAAAGAAGTGGCTATATTAAAGTTCTGAAGCCTGAGTGATATGCAGACAAAGTTTGCACAACATGTCTTTACAATGAAGTTTGTTGAATCAAACCACTCTCTCTGTGTTATTTGGAATATGTATTATATATAAACCCTAAAAGTGTTTATGGTTTCCACTCGCTGGCTGTAGGCACTCAAGGTTGTGTATATCTCGAATGATAAGGTACTTAACTACTTATATATAAAATTAGGATACCCACGAGTTACAAATGAAGAATTAAATAAAAATTATTTATAGCTACTGTATCTGCGTAATGGGATAATAATATATACTAAATATTGTAGTGAAAAATTATGAAAAGTGGTTAATTGTATTATTTATTTTGTACAAAGGTATGCACAACAATCTCCACTTTTTTAAATAAAAAATATAAAAAATATGTATAATATATTGCACATAAAAAGATTGTTATGCTTCTTGAAAACGTGCTTTAAGGCCTCTAATTTCTATTGATTGTCAAGCCTCTTTATTTTAGGGCATTTTCCTGTCTCCATGCTCCCCTGTGCATAGTAAAAGTTCCCTGCTTTCTCTATTTGACATATAGCCGTTATTTTAACGAGTAATGTTATATATTATCTTCTTATCTTACTCTCAAATTACTGATTGATATGGTCGACTTAGCAGTGCTCATTAGTCATTGGATCAACTTTTGTAATAAAAATATATAAAAAAAAAAAAAAATCAAAAATTGATGGGCACCGCCACATTAAGCCCAATAGTATGGAAGTTGAATGGGAAATGATGATATAGAATTACTCTATTTTTCACACTTTCATACATATTCCAGCTCATCTTCTTTACATTTACTGGTTTCACGGTTTTTCCAACTCGTCCACTAGAGTTCGTCTATACGGCAGACTTGGGTCATCCTAGCGTTTGCCCCGGTCAAACGTGGCCACGTCTTTTTTTTTTTAAAAAAAAACAAAAACAAAAAAATCAAAACCATTATATTGTTTAGTAACGTGAAACTCCACTTTCTCATAATTTTTCGTAGTTTGTTTGATGAAAGGCCTAAATGATCTCCAATTGTTGTCAGTTTTACGTGAAAGATTCAGTTTTTCATTATTTCCTGATGAAAATCTTGTTCTAAACTTTTAAGATGCAAGTACATTCTGTAGAGGAACTAAATTTATTATATTTCTTTAGTTGTCTAGCATTCACTTTGCTTTTTCTAATGCTTTCTTGATATGTGAAAGGAGCATCAATGGACTTTTTATACGGTTTCAATAACAGGCATCAATCCACATTCACAAAGTTTATAATGCCAGACTTCATGGTTGCAGCAGTGAGAAACAAGGTTTAGGAAGCTCATCAAATAATCCATAGTACTGCACATTATGTTCTTGACCCATTTTTCCGTGCCCTTCGGCTTTTCTTTAGTTACTGCATTATGCAGCCCTTACAGACAGAATCAGGTCATTTTTTTGGTCTATTTCATACTATTTAGCTGTATTTTTCACATTATATTTTTATTTTGGGTTTGTTGTTAGGAGCCCCCCTTTTTGGGTATTTTGAATTCATGTTAACCCTTTCCCAATTTGCTTAATTAGAAAAAAAAAAAAAAAAAATTCACCCATAGTGCACATTATGTTCTTGACACTGAAATGAGAAATCCTATCTTCTATATTTTGTACGTAATATTAAAATAAATAAATGTGTGTGTGTGTGTATATATATATATTGAATATAATGGCTCTCGGTATACCTTCCACATTAAAGATTTTGACATGATTTTACGGATAATTCTAACGGAAGGTTATATTAGGCTGATCGAATTTCACAGCATAAAAAAAGAGTTGTAAGACCCACCTATTCAAACAGTCTAATATGTGAAACCTCAAACCGACCTACCTGAAACAAGTGAGTCCTGAATCTCACATTTCTTACGCTGTCCAAATTTATACATTATTCGAGTAGCTCAATAGTAAAAGATCACATTACATTTTGGGGGCCGGAACTAGGAAGTAAGTTTTTCTGTTTAAGACAAAAACATACCAAATATATCTACAGGGAATAAAACATCATATCAGAAAACTGTCATGTTCTTGCTGCTAAAATCACATTTCAGAAGTAATAAAAAAAATAAATAAATAAAAACATTTTTCAAACATTTGACATCTGATTTTGCCATCCTCCCCCCCATGCGAACAAAAGAATAGTCTTGAATTAGAATCAGAACAATCCAAGTGCCCTACCCAATTTCTTGAAAAAAAATTTCTCTGAATACTTCTACTCTTTCGAAACCGTAAAGGCGACCTGCGATGAACTCGTGCTCTGCATATAAGGTCTGCTTATATCTGTAGACAAATTAAAGATGTTTGACTTATTTTCATAAACCATAAAATATTATTTTAAGTGTTTCACCTACGTTCTCTACCAAAATAATCTTCTTCTTCTTCTTTTTTTTTTTTTTTTTTTTAATCTTCTGTAATAAAGTCCATGAGAGAGAAATTGAGGCACTTTTTCTCTGGAATAAACTTCACATTTGGTGTTGTTTCATCATGATATGAACAAGCCTTGTAAATTAGCCAAAAATATCCTTTCAGAATTAAGGCCATTGCTGGAACTAGATTGTCATAGTTAATATCTGAATATATAAAGTTTATATGCAAAAGTATGTACATGCTTCAAAGGAATCGGCGGCATGCCTGCCACATATAATGCCTGCAATGTACACATTACGAATGTCACTTATTAGAATGACATTGACGAGATATGAATTTAAGAATATACTAAGATAGATATAGGTGCGGTAGTTTTTTCACAGATCAAGATCTAGTTTTAAGTGTTTTGTAAGAAAGCGAGAGAAAACAAAGTTAGATCTTGACTATTGAAAAAATTACAGCACCTATGCTGTATTTTTTTTTATTTTTTTGCAGCATTTAAGCCTAATCTGCCACTAAGTATCATCTCCATAAATCTCAACCATAAAATCTTGTAACAAACTCATTGTTTTTGCTTTGTCATATAATATAAAGAAGATATTTCCCATCACTCTCCCATAACCAAATAAATGTAGGGAAAAAATTAAAAAAAAAAAAAAAATCATATTTCCTAAAAGATTTCATTGCAAAGTAAGTTCTCAACACGTAAATTGTTCCCCATAATGGATGAAGATCAGAGTTAAAAATGATGCGGTTGTTTACCTTAAGACACCGAAACTGTGTCACTAGATCTTTGATCCCTTCTAGAAATTGGAAATACTCCATGTGCGGGGGCCTCAATGAGCTAGAAAGCTGTTCAAGACTTAATGCACAAGAACGTAAACACTTTTAAGTTCCCCAGAAAACAGTTATCTGGAGCAAATCCATCTCATGTAAAACATTTGAGATGGGGAGTAGTAATTTTTAGTGATTTACCACCAGAGGGAAAAAATTTCCAGTAGCGTATTATCAACTCCTCAAGTAGCTCCTCAGAGACATTCAGATGGAAGAGGTCATTATGTATATAACTCATAATTTCTAGATATTTTAGAGATGAGGATTGGATGTTAATGTTATTCATCCCATTAACGCCATCTAGGCATAACTTATGAAGGGAATTACAGGAAGACAAGACCCGTTCCACAAAAAGGTCGTCAAGAAGTCGAACATTTGTTAGTGATAACGATTGAAGCTTCTTGAACCCAGTTGGGATAACAGTTGGAGAACCCCTCCAAACAAACTCATTATTAGAAACCTAACGATTCACAATGCAGAACACAAAGTGGCATGTGAAAAGCCCCTTGATGAAATATACAAAAGGTCAAGATAAAGCACTTCAACATTAGACCTTACTGCATCATGCAACCATGTGAGAAAACGATCGAGATTCTTCAGAATGCCAATCAGGCAAAGTCCAATGAACGCAAAACTGCACCATCTTCATTCCATTGCGTCGAAGCATCAACCTATCCAGAATTTTTTTGAAGTAATTAGATTAAAATCCTTGCCTTTATATCGTGTGCCGTCAAGGGTCAAGGACGGAATAGATATTATGCATAATTCTTGCCACCACTTTGACACTATGCTCAATCGTGCAATATCTTCCATCGTAAGAAATGAAAGGATGTGGTGAGTTATATGATTCGGAAGATTGCTGATTCTGTCGCTATTATCTTCAAAACTTTCTTTGGATTGAAGCAGGGAAGAACATGCCTCTAGTTTAGGCAGTTTTTTCATGATAATAAAATTTTCTTGTTTCACTGAGAGAAATAAAAGGATACATAGCTGATGTGATATTTTATTTACCAAAATATATCAATAATAAAATTACCACTCGCAATAGTACGAATCCTTATAGGATAGGGCTATGTTGAGGGTGTCGAACCTCAAGGACTACGTAGGTATTATTATCAAGCTTATCGAGATTAAATATAACTTAATTTAAAATATGTTTGATTTTTGTTTTATAAAAATAAATGCATAAAAGTAAAAGATATAAATTTAAAGATAGTAGGGATGAGATAAAGAATAGGGGATTGATTTCACCATTCACCGCATAACAATGGTTAATAATAAAGTAATAAGGAAAATTCATACTATGCATGATAAAGGGCTCGTCTCACTCGAGTAGTCAAGAAATTACCTTTAAAGAATAAGTATAATCCATCTTCGGTTGGCACGGACCGTCTACCTAACCACTAAGATGCGGTACGACCCGTCTTTCCTAGGCATGGACTAGCTACGTCTTTAATAGGATATACACACAATCAATGGAATAGTATAACCCATCTTCGGTTGGCACGGACTGTCTACCTAAATTACACTAAACTAGGGTGTAGTACAATCCGTCTTTCCTAGGCATGGTCTATCTAATCCTCTTGATCATATATCAATTAAAACCGTTGTATAACAATCATTCACATAATCACAGAAAATATGAAGGATTGAGTTCAATCAATATAAAAGACTTTCTAAGACAAGATAAGAAATTCATAATGATTGAATATAAACATTAAAATCAATTCTCACAGTTATACAACCATCATGCATAGAGAAAATGTGACGTCCCACATCGCCTGAGAATGAGGATGTGCTTGTATGTATAAATGCACCCTTTATGACACAACGCGTTTTAAAGCCGTGATGGCAATGAACCTATCAGAACTCCGCAGTTAAGCGAGCCGCTGCGAGAGCAATCCCAGGATGGGTGACCTCCTGGGAAGTCTGATATGGGGAGCCAAAAGCAGACAGTATTGTGTCATTGGGGGTGGGTCGTTACAAATGGTATCAAAGCCATTGCCCAGCCTGAGATGGTGGGAGCGTGCACAAGCCCAAGAGGGTTGCCGGTGGGCACTCGCTGGGATGCCAAGAATGGGGTGATCCCATGAGGGTCGCCAGCGAGGACGCTGGGTCCCAAGAGGGGGTGATTGTGACGTCCCACATCGCCTGGGAATGAGGATGTGCTTGTATGTATAAATGCACCCTTTATGACACAACGCGTTTTAAAGCCGTGATGACAATGAACCTATCAGAACTCCGCAGTTAAGCGAGCCGCTGCGAGAGCAATCCCAGGATGGGTGACCTCCTGGGAAGTCTGATATGGGGAGCCAAAAGCAGACAGTATTGTGTCATTGGGGGTGGGTCGTTACAGAAAATCCCAAACTAAAATACAATTAAACCATTGTTACTTGGAAAGGGCTACATCAACACCCTATTAGGAATTTAACCGCTCATCGTAGTGCTGGGATGACCTCCTGCCTGTTCTTCTCCTCTTCAACTTGTCAGGCCTCCGAGAAGAATTTTCTGTCTAAATCTAATCATAAGCTGAAGCACCAAGCACACATTCTCTTGAAGCTTAGGAGTCTATTTATAGGGAGCACACAAGTCCTAGAAGCCCTTGGAATTCCAGAAAAATCGTCTCTTGAGTCTTCTTGTCCAAGTAGGAGATTGAAACTTTAATCCAAGTAGGAAAATGATTCCAAATTCGTCCAGAATGCGGTCTTTTATTGCGGGGCGATTTTGACATAGTAAACTTCTGAATTTAGGAAACGCTATTTCTGACATATTTGTTGGATTTTTTATTAGCTTTCCAACGCCACCAATTTCATTGCAGTCCGATATTTGAAGAAAAAGTTATGATCCAAACACTGAGACATATGCAGAATCCAAATTTGAATCCAATCCGATTTTGACTCTTGTTGGAGAAATTCCGATTTAGTCCTTCCTTTGATTTGATTAAATTTAATCACATCATATAGGTATTCTATTATGATTGGTTAAGCTTAAACATATCTTCTAGGTCTTCTCAAAGTGTGCTTTAAGCCCAAAATTAACGGAATTAATTGCATCTTTATTTAAAACCTGAAAACATTAAAACAACACAAAATTAAATAAATAACAATGCTAAGGAATTAACATATATAAGTTAAAGGGTTTGAATGTGTAACATTCAACGCTTATCAATAGCTCTTCAATATAAACTTTCTTTCTAATTAGTGAAACACCATAATCATAAAAGTTCTTTAATTCTAGCCTACACGACCATTACCTAATAAAGCTTTTTTTTTTTTTTTTTCGTTTCATTGCTTGAGGTGGTAAAAACACAGATACCATTAATAAACAAACATATATAAAAAATCAAAGAGTAAGCAATTATGAAAAAGAGCAACCAAAATTCCTTATCTCATTTTGGCTTAGGTTACAATGAAACATATAGATAGCTATTCCATTAGAGTACATTACCCACATAATCCCTTCACTTTCACGCAAAGCCCTCAAAACAAATTTTCTAAAAATATAAAAGAAGATGGAAAAGAAGTCAGAGAGAGATCTCAATGTCAACTACCCCACTTCGACAAATCCCACTCATGTGAAAACTCAAGAGAATTTTACATACCTCTTTCAAATGCTGTCGAATCTGTTGGATCATGGGCTTTTGTAAGCCCTGTAGTCTATTTGATTTTCAATCTCCACGAGTATCTTGCAAATTCCAGATCAAGGTTGCAATTACCCTGATGATCATACAGAGCCGCCACTTCAATGGCCTGTGATCAATATCCTTTTGACAACCACAAATGTTCCTGGCGTACGTGTACATCAAAGAGATTACCAAAATACAAGAATTCGATCAATGAATCTCCGGAATCTTTTTTTTTTTTTCTTTTCAAAACCGTACTGAATATATGAAAAATATTGGAGTAAATAGTATTGCAGAACTTAATCGTTACAAAGAATGCTTGCAGCATTATATACACACACAGAATTCTGGACTAGGAGATGGAAAGAAAATTGCAGACTTATTACAATTGATTACAAATGATTTTGGTTGAAATCGGTTTCCTTTGCTAGCTTTGTTTTCCTTGAGAGAAGGCAGCCTTGCAGTACACGCAAGGCTGGCAGATGCAGAGTATGGCAATTAAGTGATCCCTTTTATGCGGCTTGCAGATGAGGAAGACTTACTTGATTGAAATAAGTCTTGCATAGTATGCATGGTTGATTGCCTTGGTTGTATCTTTGAGTACCAAAGGCTGGTTCCATGATTTGAGGAGTGACAGAATATGGAGGAGATGGGGCTTGGACAGCACATTGATTGGATCCCATGATCGATTTGAGGAACTGCAGAATATGGAGGATGAGGATTTGAGGAACTGCAGAATATGGATTTTTGTCATCCGAAAGAAATAAAAGTTTACTATGGGGAAAGGAAATGTGGATTCTCTCCTTTGTAGAAGGGAATTTTCCCTTCCCGCAAAAGTCAGGTGGGAGGAAATCTACATTCCCTGAAACAAGAAGATATAAAATAGAAGCAAAGGTGATGCTAGATCTTCAGCTTGTAAATGCAGTGAACTCAAACAAGCCTTGTGGGAGCAGTTATGGTCACTTTGTGCATGACATTAAACAAGGCATGTCTTCCATGGAAGAATCTATCTTTCGTCATGTTGATTGGGGAGCAAATTCTGTTGTCCATGTTTTAGCAAAAGAGGCTTGTACCCATGTCACCAATAAAACTTGGTGGCATTCTATTATACCATGTATTGGTGGTATTATTAGGAAGGAGGAACTTCACCCCCTTTCTTGATGTGCTCTATATGAGCCTGAATAAGATTACAAATTTTCTCACAAAAAAGAAAAAGAAAAAGTGCAACCAATTCAAATGCTCCAGCAGTGTGTTTTGATTATGCCCAAAGGGATTAAAAAGACGTCAAATTATTGGCCAAACAAGATTAATATAAGTTTTTTTGATGTAGTATTTCTATACTTAGAGATAGATGTCCCTATATAATTAAGAGTAGCCCTAACAAGAACAGACAATTAATATAAATACCATTTAAGTAACAAATTAAGCATATTTATAAGATATAATTGACAAGAACTACTATCTGTTATTCTTTTTGGTTGAAATAGAGAACTTGATAAGAAAATTTTTTATTGAAGCGTTACTACTAGTACACAAATGAAAAACTCAACGCCGCTTACATATGCTCCAAAACATTGATACAAGATACACAACACTCAAAAGAAAACGTCCAAGACATTCAAACACATTTTAGAAGACACCACTAGACTATAGACATGCAAGACTTATTTTTTAAGTTTGGTACAAGGGCAAACACATTTTAGAAGACACCAACAAAGGATGTCGGATTTGGAATATCAAATCCATCTTACATGGTACTTAGAAAGCTAGAAGTTGGACTTGGAAGGACTGGAATGTCAACAGTCCCTTCCAACATAAGTAGAACGTTTTTCATTGATGGGCGGCGTGAGGGCTCCTTCATTATGCACCAAAGTCCAACTTTAGCCATTCTCTCCAATTGTGTGTTGTCAACCTCTTCATTATTTACTAGTTTACCTAGCTCTCCAGCCTCAAAGCATTGGCATGCCCATTGTTCAAGAATAGCTTCTTCCTCTGGAAGATTATGATCCACACTCTTTCGACAGCATATAATCTCCAAGAGCACAATTCCAAAGCTGTAAACATCTACTTTGACTGTCACGGGCAAATTCTGAAACCACTCTGGAGCAACATATCCCCTTGTCCCTCTAATGTCTGTAAAGGCTTTGCTGCTTTGATCAACCTTCAACAACTTTGACAATCCGAAGTCGGATATTTTTGGGAGTCTGTTTTCATCCATGAGTATGTTCTGGGGTTTTATGTCACAATGAACGATTTGTGGCTCACACTCTTCATGGAGATAAAGAATTCCTCTCGCTACATGGCAAGCGATTTCTATTCTCTCATCCCAAGAAGGTTTTATTGGTGTGAAGAGTACATCTGCAAGTGACCCATTGCTCATATACTCGTACACCAAAAGCCTATTCGATCCTTCATGGCAATAACCCAATAGACGGACAAGATTTTTGTGATGTATTCTTCCAATAACTTTCATCTCAGCCTGGAATTCTCTTTCCCGATCGGCCAACATTAATCTGTCTAGCCTTTTGACGGCCACATTAATCTGCTGGTCAATATTCAATATTGCCCCTTTATATACTATCCCAAACGCTCCTCTACCGAGCTCTTCCTTGAAACCGTCGGTCACTTTCTCAAGTTCTGCGTAAGTAAATGATTTTGGAGCAAAATCTTCATTCAAGACAATGTTTATATTATTTGCCATTTTATATGACGAGACACGATATCTATAAATTGCAATTCCAGAAATAGCAGAGACAACTAATACAAAAGCAAGTAATGAAACACTGATAATTAGGATGTGATCCGATCGATGCTCTTTCTTGGTTTCTTTCGGCAGATTTGTACTTATAGTGGGTGTAGATGTACCAACCTTGATAAGGGCTACGGTTGAGTCGGTTTGATTTTTTCTCACAAATCGCAATGGAAGCATATGTTTTGTGCAAAGCCCGTCCTTGAACAGTGCAGCTTCACAGTTGCAGTCCTGCGAACATGCTTCTTCGCAATTGGCTTGGGTTGGCGAGTTGAGAACAGAAGAATTGTAACGTTCCCATAAGGTATTAGGTACTGGTTCCATGGTGAAATTCCCCTTGCTGCTTTTGCAACTCTCCACAGTGGAATTCCTTTGACAGCCTGAACTCCTATCCTCCTTGTTGACCGGTTCAAATTGAGGAAGACATTCGCAACTAACTTGATCAATATTTAAAACACAATATCCATTATCCCCACATAGACCCCTGGGCTTACAGATGTCATCACTTGGAACAGACCAATGGACCGTCGTCGAATTTTGATTCTTACCGTGGGAGTATAGACGCAAGATCCCATCTGGGTCAATTGTCAATCGGTAGACAACATCTGTTGTAGGATATCCATTTGTCATATTCCTTATAATAAAGCCCCCGCTATTGATCAAATAGAGATGACCATTGTTTTCAAGATGCAGAACCACGTCATTCTTTTGCCCACCTGTACCTTCTCCCCAATAACCATCTTCAATCGTGTTTTGAGTTCCAACTGGGTACATCGCCAGCCATCCATCTTCTTGCATCAACACCTGAAATTTGCCGGTTGACTTGTTGGTGTCTGAAATACTGGAAACCAACGCTTTCCCGTGGGAAAGATTCTGAGTTGGCAAAAAGGTGTCCGTCGGATAATCGAAACTCTGCCATATCGTCTGATTATCAGAATCAAGGAGAACTAAGTTGCCCGTGTCAAGCATCGACACTGAGGTTATTCCACCTTCCGGAAAAGTACTAACGAGGCTGGTCTCTTCGCCTTGTGCCGATTGAAGAACCAGTTTTCCATCACTAGTGAAATTCAGTTTAGAATCAGCGGGAACTAGAGGTTTGTCTGGGTTGGCTGTCCAAACAACCGTCTTCTGTGGAAGCCCGGCAAGAAAAATGCCGACAGCAAAACCGTTGCCTTGCTTGTAGAATCCAAAGGCGTATAGACCGGAAGGTGATGGCCAAGAAGAGTTGGTGGTTGGTGTCAAGAAAGAGCCTCGCTTTACAAGGGACTGGCCCTGTTGAGCGAAAATAGCGGAGAGAAGAAGAAAAGGGAAGAAGAGTGTTGGCATCATTGGAGAATGGAGAATAGTTGTTCTCTGTTTCCTGTATCCGCTTTGGTAACCAAAGAGTATTATATATATATTTTCTTAAAAGCTGAAGCTGTAGAGGAAGGCCCCTTGATTTCAATTCTCCCAACCATTTCCAGGAGTTTGCAAATGTTGAAGGCGACGCCTTAATTATCTGCGGTCCACTCTCGCATTTAATTTTCAAACTAGGATTGGCGGACAGCAGACGCTGTTGACTGTTTCTCTTCATCCAGATTTTCTTATGGAAAAAACTCAAATTATAACCAGTTCAATGCAATACCACAATATCAAGGCACATTTTTAGATATGTAGACTCTACTTTAATATGTTTTGGTGTTGTACACTTGTAGTACATTTATTATGCTTGTATCACCTGTCCTGTAACTATTGCGCTCTCTTTTGAATAATGCTAGATTGTCCCTTTAAAATTGATATGACTTTTAAAATTACTATCAAAATTTAATAGTATTTTATCATAAATTCAATGATGATTTTAAGAGTCACATTAATTTTAGAGGAACAAAAAATAAGACAAAGAAGTGATATGTAACATTATTCAAAAAGTAAAGATTTCTATACGGCCAAATATACCGTGGGAGTATAGCAATTTTTTGATTTTAAAAACCCACTAGAATAGAGAAACTACACTTTTTTTTTCTTTTTTTTTGTTTTCCTATGCGATACGAAGGGAAAAAATTTCTAGTTTAAAGGAAAGTGCTGAGTGTAATTTAGTCGATAGTCAATAAAAATTTATTGTTATTCTACCAACTTAGAATGCTAAATATTAATTTTAAAAACAATCCAAACATATTATGACACTTATTGGAATAAACTGAAAAAAATAAAAAATCATCCGAATCAATTTAAATTTAAGGTTAAATACTCTATTGGTACTTGATTTTTTAGCGTTTTTAAATTTAGTACCTTAGTTTTGTTTTGTATCATACGTGGTATCTGAATTAGAGGTAAAAATTCATTTGGTATCTCTGTTAGATTTTTCGTCCAAATTTGAACTGTTCGCCACGTGTCAACTTCAGAAGTTGACATGTGGCACTATATATATAAAAATCTTTAAAAAATAATTAAAAATAATAAAATTTATTTATTTATTTTTTTTTAAAAAAAAACAAAACAAAAGAAGAGCCACCCCTTGGCCAGTCTGGGTGGCCGAACCACCTCATGGCAGGAAAAAAAAATATGGGTTTTGGCCATTGGGGGTGGCCGAACCACTCCATAGCCCTAGGGGTGGTTATGGAGTGGTTCGGCCACCCCTAGACCGGCCGGGCAGGGGTGGCCGATGGGGTGATTTGACCACCTCCAAAGTCAAAATTCATCATTTTTTTTTTAAACTATTTTTTAAAGATTTTTATTTTTATTTTTTTATTTTTTTATATAATGTCACATGTCAATGTCAGCAGTTGACACGTGGCGAGCCGTTAAAATTTGAACGAAAAGTCTAACAGAGGTATCAAATGAATTTTTACCCCTAATTCAAGCACCACATATAATATAAAACAAAACTGAGATATTAAATTTAAAAACGCTTAAAACTCAAATACCAATATAATATTCAACCCTTAAATTTAAAAGAAATTTGTTTGCTTTTACGGCCCACTTCTTAAAGGCGTGGTAGATGAAAAGAAGAATCATATATAATTAGGTCGGAGGAAATGGTACGTGGCGGGCCCCTTGGTTTCATTTCTTCCACGCATTTATGAACCATTGGCCCAATTGCATGACTTGGTTTAAAGCAGTACGAAAGCATTTATCTTCATACAAATTTTCTTCCCATTATTTTCCTGGAACAACACACACTTGATACTTGAATGCATTAATTGGTCGTCGGGAGTGCGTCGTCAATACGGCTCTTAAGCTTTGTTTTCCAAATTTTTCAATTTGCTTCCCATTATTTTCCTGGAATATGACTTAGATAGTTGAAAGCAATGGTCGTCGGGACTCGGGAGTGCGTCGTCAATACGTACGGGTCTTAAGCTTTGTTTGGCAAATCTTTCTTTTAGCTTTGTTTGTTGATGATGATTTTCATCCTGGTGACGTGGCAGCTTCAGATTCATCCATTTTCCTGTAACTTGCAACAAAACAAAAACCCGCCGGGGGTTGGCCGGCGGTGCCTCCTCCGACGCCCAAATCAGTTGGAGTGTGAGAGGGAGAGAGTATGAAGCTTAATGTTAGATTTTTTTTTTTTCATACCTCTTAGATGATAGGTATATATATATGCTCCACTTTACTGTTGATGAATAGCAAAAAGTTTTGTTATTGTACAGTATGAACAGTGACCGGTAAGGTGTGAAGATGCTAGGCATGGTGCTACCTGCTGATTTCTGACCTGATTTGACAAGTGCTAAGATCCTAATAAATACTAAGGATCCTGATGACTCCCGACCAACCATATGTTCCCGAGACCTTGGTCACTCCCGACCAAGCATATAATCCGAGTGGTCATTACCGACATGGCACATAATCCCGACCACCCATATATCCGAGTCTTTGGTCATTTCCGACCAAACGTACTGCCCGAGTAATTACCCCGACTGAGTATAGTCCGACACGTGCACTACCCGAGTGGGGAATAATAATTCCCCAACAGTTACCCCCTAATTCGCTTATCTCTTACTCGAGATAAAGAGAATTAAGCATGGGGATCACGGAAATCGATGCTCTGAAGTTCTAAAATCTCAAATTTTCGCACTTCTTGTCCCTCTTGTGATGAAGTGACTTTTGTTGAGCTTTGGTCAGGTCTCCCCAGTTTCTATAAACTCCCCAAGATTTCTCGTGATAATCCACCGACTCATGGGTGCTGAATGCATAGAGCTTATCGTGGTCTTCATGAATGCTTGAAAAATTATTATCAGCTCGCTCTTACTAGGTAGAAGGGGGGTGCCCCGAGCTCTGAGTGTGCTTCTTGACCGACCACCCTACTCGACCACTCCCAACCCTTTTTATAACCTCGAGTTAAGAGGACATCTCGGGAATGCCAGGCTCAAAGAGCCGCCTTAATGGCTTGTGCTAATGCGATCTTCTAGTGCGCTGGGGATCCGACGTACATGTGATCTCCAACTCTCGGTCCTGATATGATTAAGGGGGTACGCAGAGTTTTTCTATCATCAAGAAAGGTGCGTCCTCCACCACGTCTCTTGTCTTGTGGACTTTCGACCGACACTAAAGTTGCTGATTCCGAGAATGTTTGCGTCTTTTAGACTTCCTGCCATGGAAATTATTGTTTAAATAAACATTTGCTTCATTTGCCGAGAATCGTGATGCGTCTTCAACGAAAGTTTCGGCGAGTTGAGATTCGAGGGAGAGGCTGACTAGCCTATCCGAGCCGTCCCCTATCCGAAGGAGACAATCAAGCCAAGCTGATTCCGTCTGCACCGGTTTAGGCCAAGGGCGGCCTATCATCTGTGCTACTAGAAATCCGAAGTGTTGTCGTGCTCTCGAAATGTCATGCGGATCTCCTCTCTACCCCCATGTCCGAGGAGGGAAGGTGTTTAAATTATTTCTTTATCTATGAGGGAATAACTGTCCAGATCCACAACCACCCCCCCTTTTTTACCCAAAAGGGGATAGTTCCCGAGGTTACCTTTCTATCCAAGAGAGAATAATTTGCAGTTCCAAAGCGAGGTGATAGATTTTCAAGGATGAACAATTCCGTTAATCACCTCATGAAGTGTCTCTCGGAGGCCATGTCACTTTTCTTATCCAACAAAGATCTCCTCACTCGAGGAGAAGTTTTTCCGCCTCCTCATCTAAGGGAGACTCCCTTTTGCCGCTTTTACAAGTAAAGCCTGAATGTCAATGGTGCCTGGTCTTCAAATTTTACCATAGGGGACATCTTCCCATGATGGTCTGTCACAGAGGTTGGGCTCCTTATTGTGCTTCTTTTTTTTTACCGAGGTTAAGCTCATCATTGAATTTTTACCGAGGTTATGCTCCTCATTGATTTTTTATGCCTTGCGAAGAAGGTTTCCTGCAAATAGAACCTGTTAGCAAATGAAATTTTAACTAATTTGCCTCTGAGAGAGTGTATATATAACCAACAGTCGTCTGGAGTCGTCACCGAACGAGAATCGTCCTAGTCCACGGGAGGGTGATTGATCTGGGTTCCTGTGAGGTTCCCTAGGATATCACAAAGCTGAATGACTACTTAGCTTCCACCCGATAGAGAGAACAACCTATTGTGTGCATAATGATTGTCCGAGCAGAAATTGCCGAAATGTCTGTAAGTAGTCCCATAATTGGTAGTTTGTGCAACACTTTGCAGGGGCAATTAGTCCCCTCTGCAACTCTAGTGCCACCTCCTTATCCGAAGGAGGACCCCCTTATCCAAGGAGGAATTTTACGAGTATCCCGATCCGCGGGATAGACGCTTTTATGCCACCTCCCATCCGAGGAGGACCACCATGTTGTCAGGGAGGAATTTTACGACTATCCCGATCCGCGGGATAGGCGCTTTTGTGCCATCTCCTAGCCACAGAAGGTGGTGTGCTTGAATGGAGCTTCACTTCTTGAGCAAATTTGCCTCGGCACCAAAGGAGCTGAAATATCGGCGCATAAATTTTCGTAGAATCTGCAAATTTCCAATAATGCGTGTATATATATATACATGTGCTTTTTCCAAAGGGAAAACTAGCAAGTTAGCATGAGATAAGCAAGTCTTTAGCTAATATACCCCCCTAAATAATTGTGGCAATTTGTAGAAAATTGTCTAAGTTATTTATCAAGGATGCAATAATAAATCTAAATTTCTTGTTTCAGACAACTGAATTTTGCTTCAAAGATGGCTTAACACTTCCTAGAGATTGCTGAGAACAAAGAAGATTATAACAAGCCTCACAAGTCTTTTTCCGCAATCTTTACGCTAAACCGAGTTACCCCCCTTTTTCGAGGAAGGATAACTTAAAATTTTAAGAAACCAAACATGCTTTAACTTACCCCCCTTAACCGAAGGAGGATAAGAAATTTTTTTGCCAAGTTACCCCCCTATCCGAGTGAGAGTAACCGAAAAAGTTTTATGCCGAGTTACCCCACTATCCGAGCGAGGGTAACGGAAAATGCTTTTAACTTACCCCCTTAACCGAAGGAGGATAATAAATTTTTTGTCAAGTTACCCCCCTATCCGAGTGAGGGTAACCGAAAAAGTTTTATGCCGAGTTACCCTCCTATCCGAGCGAGGGTAACTGAAAATGCTTTAACTTACCCCCCTTAACCGAAGGAGGATAAGAAATTTTTTTGCCAGGTTACCCCCCTATTCGAGTGAGGGTAACCGAAAAAGTTTTATGCCGAATTACCCCACTATCCGAGCGAGGGTAACTGAAAATGCTTTAACTTACCCCCCTTAACCGAAGGAGGATAAGAAATTTTTTGCCAGGTTACCCCCCTATCCGAGTGAGGGTAACCGAAAATGCTTTAACTTACCCCCCTTAGCCGAAGGAGGATAAGAAATTTTTTGCCGAGTTACCCCCCTATCCGAGTGAGGGTAACCGAAAAAGTTTTATGCCGAGTTACCCCCCTATCCGAGCGAGGGTAACTGAAAATGCTTTAACTTACACCCCTTAACCGAAGGAGGATAAGAAATTTTTTGCCAGGTTACCCCCCTATCCGAGTGAGGGTAACCGAAAATGCTTTAACTTACCCCCCTTAGCCGAAGGAGGATAAGAAATTTTTTGCCAAGTTACCCCCCTATCCGGGTGAGGGTAACCGAAAAAGTTTTATGCCGAGTTACCCCACTATCCGAGCGAGGGTAACGGAAAATGCTTTTAACTTACCCCCCTTAACCGAAGGAGGATAAGAAATTTTTTGCCAGGTTACCCCCCTATCCGAGTGAGGGTAACCGAAAATGCTTTAACTTACCCCCCTTAGCCGAAGGAGGATAAGAAATTTTTTTGCCAGGTTACCCCCCTATCCGAGTGAGGGTAACCGAAAATGCTTTAACTTACCCCCTTAGCCGAAGGAGGATAAGAAATTTTTTGCCGAGTTACCCCCCTATCCGAGTGAGGGTAACCGAAAAAGTTTTATGCCGAGTTACCCCACTATCCGAGCAAGGGTAACGGAAAATGCTTTTAACTTACCCCTCTTAACCGAAGGAGGATAAGAAATTTTTTGCCAAGTTACCCCCCTGTCCGAGTGAGGGTAACCGAAAAAGTTTTATGCCGAGTTACCCCCCTATCCGAGCGAGGGTAACTGAAAATGCTTTAACTTACCCCCCTTAACCGTAGGAGGACAAGAAATTTTTTGCCAGGTTACCCCCTATCCGAGTGAGGGTAACCGAAAATGCTTTAACTTACCCCCCTTAGCCGAAGGAGGATAAGAAATTTTTTGCCGAGTTACCCCCCTATCCGAGTGAGGGTAACCGAAAAATTTTTATGCCGAGTTACCCCACTATCCGAGCGAGGGTAACGGAAAATGCTTTTAACTTACCCCCCTTAACCGAAGGAGGATAAGAAATTTTTTGCCAAGTTACCCCCTATCCGAGTGAGGGTAACCGAAAAAGTTTTATGCCGAGTTACCTCCCTATCCGAGCGAGGGTAACTGAAAATGCTTTAACTTACCCCCCTTAACCAAAGGAGGATAAGAAATATTTTTGCCAGGTTACCCCCCTATCCGAGTGAGGGTAACCGAAAAAGTTTTATGCCGAGTTACCCCACTATCCGAGCGAGGGTAACTGAAAATGCTTTAACTTACCCCCCTTAACCGAAGGAGGATAAGAAATTTTTTGCCAGGTTACCCCCCTATCCGAGTGAGGGTAACCGAAAATGCTTTAACTTACCCCCCTTAGCCGAAGGAGGATAAGAAATTTTTTGCCGAGTTACCCCCTTATCCGAGTGAGGGTAACCGAAAAAGTTTTATGCCGAGTTACCCCTTATCCGAGTGAGGGTAACCGAAAAAGTTTTATGCCGAGTTACCCCCCTATCCGAGCGAGGGTAACTGAAAATGCTTTAACTTACCCCCCTTAACCGAAGGAGGATAAGAAATTTTTTGCCAGGTTACCCCCCTATCCGAGTGAGGGTAACCGAAAATGCTTTAACTTACCCCCCTTAGCCGAAGGAGGATAAGAAATTTGTTGCCAAGTTACCCCCCTATCCGAGTGAGGGTAACCGAAAAAGTTTTATGCCGAGTTACCCCACTATCCGAGCGAGGGTAACGGAAAATGCTTTTAACTTACCCCCCTTAACCGAAGGAGGATAAGAAATTTTTTGCCAGGTTACCCCCCTATCCGAGTGAGGGTAACCGAAAATGCTTTAACTTACCCCCCTTAGCCGAAGGAGGATAATAAATTTTTTGCCGAGTTACCCCCCTATCCGAGTGAGGGTAACCGAAAAAGTTTTATGCCGAGTTACCCCCCTATCCGAGCGAGGGTAACTGAAAATGCTTTAACTTACCCCCCTTAACCGAAGGAGGATAAGAAATTTTTTGCCAGGTTACCCCCCTATCCGAGTAAGGGTAACCGAAAATGCTTTAACTTACCCCCCTTAGCCGAAGGAGGATAAGAAATTTTTTGCCGAGTTACCCCCCTATCCGAGTGAGGGTAACCGAAAATTTTTTATGCCGAGTTACCCCCCTATCCGAGCGAGGGTAACTGAAAATGCTTTAACTTACCCCCCTTAACCGAAGGAGGATAAGAAATTTTTTGCCAGGTTACCCCCCTATCCGAGTGAGGGTAACCGAAAATGCTTTAACTTACCCCCCTTAGCCGAAGGAGGATAAGAAATTTTTTGCCAAGTTACCCCCCTATCCGAGTGAGGGTAACCGAAAAAGTTTTATGCCGAGTTACCCCACTATCCGAGCGAGGGTAACGGAAAATGCTTTTAACTTACCCCCCTTAACCGAAGGAGGATAAGAAATTTTTTGCCAAGTTACCCCCCTATCCGAGTGAGGGTAACCGAAAAAGTTTTATGCCGAGTTACCCCCCTATCCGAGCGAGGGTAACTGAAAATGCTTTAACTTATCCCCCTTAACCGAAGGAGGATAAGAAATTTTTTGTCAGGTTACCCCCCTATCCGAGTGAGGGTAACCGAAAATGCTTTAATTTACCCCCCTTAGCCGAAGGAGGATAAGAAATTTTTTGCCGAGTTACCCCCCTATCCGAGTGAAGGTAACAGAAAATGCTTTTAACTTACCCCCCTTAACCGAAGGAGGATAAGAAAGTTTTTGCCAAGTTACCCCCCTATCCGAGTGAGGGTAACCGAAAAAGTTTTATGCCGAGTTACCCCCCTATCCGAGCGAGGGTAACTGAAAATGCTTTAACTTACCCCCCTTAACCGAAGGACAATGAGAAATTTTTTGCCAGGTTACCCCCCTATCCGAGTGAGGGTAACCGAAAATGCTTTAACTTACCCCCCTTAACCGAAGGAGGATAAGAAATTTTTTATTGTAACTTAGAATGCAAGGGCAAGTGGTAATGCGCCGTCCTCTTAAAGAATTCAAGTTTTGCAAAAATCTTTTTCCCTAAATTACCATGCATTGTGAATTGGCTAACCATGAATAAAAAATGCCAAGAATAAATTACCATGCATTGTGAATTGGCTACTCATGAATAAAAAATGCCAAGAATAAATTACCATGCATTGTGAATTGGCTACTCATGAATAAAAAATGCCAAGAATAAATTACCATGCATTGTGAATTGGCTACTCATGAATAAAAAATGCCTAGAATAGACTTATCTCATTGCTTGCTGGAATGCTTGCTCGGGTTGCTTGCTCGGAATGCTTGCTCGGGATGCTTGCTGGGGTTGCTTGTTCGGAATGCTTGCTAATCGGCATGTATAGCAAACTCGGGGTGTACCGAACTCGGGTTGCTTTCCTTTTGGTCATTTCTGCATAGAAGATTAACAAAGCTCCCGGCCGATACTACGGATGAGCGGATGCTTTTTTTAGTAATTAATCTCGACGCTAGAAAGTCAGATGTAGAGATATATTTTTGTTGAGTCTTTGCCAGATCGATGCTGATTGCACCGAAACAGTGTCGGCGAGCCAAAGTCCGCAAGAGCCGAATCACTGCTAAGGAAATCTCGGCAAATGCCCCTTGAAGAGACCTCTCTAGGCTCCAGCCGGGTTTCACATACAAAAACGTCCCTCTTGGCCGATCAGCAGCTAGCAATACACCTAATAAGAAAATAAAGAAACATCGCTATTGACGAATGTCGTTGCTCCCAGAAATGTGCGCCTGAAATAACTCGGTTACGACTTCTCGGAGATCACAGATCGAGTCTTTCTGCTGCTCGGTCGGGTCAACTTCTGCTCGGCTGGGTCTTTTGCTGCCTAGACCAACCTGGGCCAGGGGAATGCTTGTCAAAGTGGGATTTATTCCCAACACCTATCATCACCAAGGTAGAGAAACTCTCAGCCCAAACATTTATCCACAACGCTTCCCTCGCAAATCGCTTTTCAGTACTGGAGACTCAAATGCTGACATAACCGACATCCACACCCCTGCATAATATGTAAGACCCAACCAAAGAGCTCCCAAACGAAATGTAGCAACAACGGTTTCACACCCCAACCTAGTCCGAAACACAGCAACCCCAAGCTCGTATGCCTCATAGACCAGAACCATTGAATTGGTTGTGAACTCCATACCTTGCAGCTTTTTTTTCCCTCTCGGTAAACGTTACCAGTCTTCCCAGTCGGAAGTACCAACAAGAATCGACGCGGTCACAGGCTGGGGTGTGAACCCATGCATGACGCCCAGATGGGGCTCATTCAAATGGTCCCAGAAGAGTCTGAGATCATGGCCCATTGTTTGTAAAACTTGCAAATGAAGATTGAGTGACGGACAGATCTAACATTCCTATAGATTGCACTAGTGCAATGTAGCAGTACAGACCAAGAGTAAGGACTAAAAGCTCTTAAACCAGTTTTCGGGTTCAACATTTCCCGCCTCCGCTCGGGACGTTTCATAGCGGTAGAGTCTTGATCCATTCTTCAAGCTCATATTTGTCTTCTCTTTGAGAGCTGGGATCCATTGAGAAAGTTCTACGTTGGGATGAATGGGAGTCGGGACCCACCTCCACTTATACATATTTCAAATCTTCTTTTTGTGAAGCAGGAGCACACTCCTCTCAGAGTGTGCACCGACCGGGTTGTCGGAAAAGCACAGAGCGGCTTTGTCAAAGAAGATCAGCCCCCTTTTTTTTTTTTGAAGAACATGTTGCAGCAGCATTAATTATTATTTTTTTAATGCAGTATCTCGGGCAACGCATTCACCCACATTATCTTCAACCATTCTGATCTTCACCGAATAATCAAAACATCCATCTGCCGCGCATCTCTCGCAGACTGTCTTGCAGCACGGGGGACACAAACCGACACCCTTATCTCAGCACTCCCTGCAAGAGCTAAACGAAGAGTTCCTAATTGTACCGAAGAGAATCGCATGCACCAGGGAGGACCACGCGAAACAGAGAGGGGTCCGAAGAGCTTAAATCTGAGGGCCCTGCTGACTAGACACCCCGCCATCCCCGACCAGTTCGACCCATCTTCCTTCGTATCGATGGGTGCCTCTACTGAAGAGATGGGTCGTCTCCCTGATTCTGTCTCTGTCCGAGTTCAATCAACCCACCGACATGCTCCTTGTGTAAACAGACTTGCATACTTCGACCCGTTGACATGTTGAGCATTTGGATGCTATCCCATAGTTCTAGTATTTAGCTCTAGTCTTTGGGGTTTGCTTCCTGACCCTTGAGGCTGTAAAATCCAAAATATGAAGCACACTGACCCGACACGTTGGGAAGTTTACTGGGTGCTGTCTCGGTTGAACGTGGACTGGACCGACACGCTGCAGAGTTTACTCACCGACCACCGTGGACAGCCCGAGAACTTGCTCTGCATCTCGGGGTGCAAACCCATGCATGGCATCCGGATAGGGCTCACTAACGTGGCCCGACAAGTGTCCGAGGACTCACTGCTTCCCGGGTGGCGGGTGAGCCTACCGGATGTCCACTGGAAGTCACTGTTGCTCTCGGGCTTTATGAGCTTGACCTGTGGTTTGTAAGACTTGCAAATGAGCACTACGCGGTGGACGGATGAAGCATCCCTGTAAACTGCACTAGTGGAATCATGAAGCGGAAGCCATTTTGGATTATCAACCGGACAGCCCACCCGAAGCCAGAAGCCAGAAGCCAAGGGCCCGCCTTTGTTTGCAAGCAGTTCTCATGACCGATCAGTCACGCTCAGCGTGCTGTTGCTAAAAGAGTAACCCGAGGATTTCTGATCTGCTCCCGCTTGCCCAAAATGACCAGAAAAGTGCCTCACAGATCGAGCCTTTGGATTTGCGGTCTGCACTGGGAGTCTGGGAGCCCATTCCGCTGTGTTTTCCTTGCAACGAGTTATCGAACGGTGAGGACTGAGGAGGTATCGAATAGAAGGAGACAATCTGCCTGAGTAGCTATCTGCAGTACATTCCTTGCATACCGCCTTGCAACACTCCTTCCCTTTTTTTTTTTTTTCTTCAGTTAAATGTTTTTTACCAAATTTCCCCACAACCCGAGACTTGTACTCTCCGAGGAGGCTAGTTTACCGATACTACATGGATTGCCGATGTGTGCGATTCAGTCTAACACATACCAAGGAAATGCCGACAGGAACAGTGCCACCTGTTCGTTGTCGACAAATCGGGGTCTTCGTTCTCCATCCCTGATCGCTAGCTTTCGCAAGTACGTACTGACCAAAATTCAGAGCTAGGCACCGACACCGATTGGACTAACGACCGGGATTGAGACCGAGCCCCTCGAACTAGGGAGACCCTGATGATGGCCAGCACACTAGCTGATTCTAGTGATCCTGATGATCGGTACTGGGTTGCTCCAAACCAGAATGGTCCTCCTGCTACCCTGTGCATGCTCAGTGGTACACACCTTGTCTGTCTTACTCGGGTTGTGTACGAAATAACAAATTTTCTGATGTTCGCTTACGCTTTAATCCACTTTGGATATCAACGCATTGAGCAGGAATCATTCTCTCTGGCCGAACAGATGTTGGCAATACACTTAACAAGAACTGAAAGTTAGGCACGTAGGGTGCTTGGTTTTCGTTCATGCCTCCACGTGAAATTAATACCGACAACTGCTGGGGAAGCACCGACCAGTTTTTGAAGTGAGCCGACAAATGACACCGTCATCTCCTGGAGCAAAAATCCGAGAAAGCTGTTAATCATGATCTGCCGAATAAGTGTGACCTGGTCAGGTTGCCGGCCATCTTGGGTGTGTTGGAACAACCTAGGAGACTTCTGAACGTCGCCTGGGCCCCCCAAGCTCGCCATCATGAACCTCTGGGAATTCATCAACGAAAACTCTTCACCTCATGAGTTAAGTCTCAGGGTGGAAGAACCGAGCGACTAATCTCCATGCACGGACCGAGAAGACTCCACCCAGCTTCTTCCGATCATTCGGCCACTTGGAAGCAAAAGCAGACGCCTTCTAACAGAGTCATTCCCAGAACTAGTGGGTGACAGTTTGCCGAGACAAATTGTTGACGCTTCACTGTGTTAACAGTCAAGGTCCCTGGACCGTGCCTGAGATCAAAGGCCGAGGAAGTGGCTTTACTTGGTCGGTGGCCGTTCCTGCTTGCTGGCAAGCTTCTGCGAGGTGTTTTTAAGTGATCTAGCCGGTGCAATCAGTAGGGCTACGACGGTTAAGGCCCCAAGACCACTCTACACGCGGCCGAGCGGGACATAAAGCTGGCTGGGGCTCACCGGCCCAAAAACTCGAAGTTGTAATTCGAGCTCCGAGTGACCTCTGGGGAGAGGCCGTCCCTTGTTCTGCATGCCGTTCCCGTGACCAACCTGCCATCGTCCCCGACTGGGGCGCTCGCAGATCTGGTAATGTTGTTTTTTTTTTTTTGTAAGCTCTGGGCGATATGACTGCTTCACAATATCTTTAAGCCACAAATAAATTGGTACGTAACCGAGTCCCAATTTTGGTGTGTGCACAAAACCTGTGATGTCAGTAGCCAGGTTTTGCCTCACTTGCTGAGGTGATGCGGGCCCAGCTCTCCACTCCTACTTTTTCGTTCCTATCAAGGTCTGAGACATCCTTCTTTTCCTCTTTATGATCGACTCACATGGATCTACTTCGCCAACCGTGTGAAAAAAGTTCACAGCATTTCCCACCGAGACTGCGATCCAAACCCCATCTTGAGTTCTTAATCTTTGTAGCCGAAGAGAACATGTACAAAAGGTTTTTGATGAAGATAACACGGATCTAACATCAGTGAACACCGACTCAATATTTCCAAGTGCAAAACCAAAACTAATAATTATAGATTTGCTATAAATAAGCCCAGATCTGCTGCCCATAAATTCAGATCTGTGAAAATCCACAGTTGACGAAAGACGTGTTCTGCCGGTCACCACTTCCAGATTTTTCTTTTTGCAAGAATGATTGAATCGTTCCCACAGACGGCGCCAAACTGTTGATGATGATTTTCATCAACATTGTTATTGTTCATCACCATTTCTCAAAAAATCTAACATCAAAATATTTGAGTTTTTTTTTTTTTTTTTTTTTTTTTTTTTTACTTTTTTATATCACATCATTACTTTTTATTATTATTCAACTAAAAAAATAATTATAAAACAATTTTTTTTTCAAATTTTCGTACCACTTTTTCACTTTTTTTTTTATACCAAACATTCTTGCCTTTTTTTTTTTTTTTTCCACATCAGTTTACATCAAAAATTTTGACAAATGTTTTAAATTGGTCTTTATACTCGTTAGTCAGGACTTAGGTATCATCTGTGAAACAATTTGAAACTAAAATTAAAATAAAAAAGTAAAAACTTAAGTACTAAAAAGGTTTTAACTATTTGTTTTTAAGCATTATTAAGATATCATCTGTGATGCAAAATAAAATCGAAGGGGCAACCGATAAAATTGTTAAACCAAATGGGCCAAAAAAGTATTTAAACTCTTTTTTTAAAAAATAAAAATAAAAAAATTTGCTTTTTGATTTTATGCATTAGATTTATATGAGCGACATCCTTGAAGATTGTTTCACACGTATGTTAGAATCACTTGTCAGCAGGGGCGGAGCCAGAGTTTACAATTCGGAAGGGCCAAATGAAAAATAAAAATAAAAATGAGAAGGCCAAAACTAAAAATAAAATAAAAAATAAAATAAAAAATAAAATAAAAATAAAAATAAAAAATAAAAAATTAAGGGCAAATTTCTAATTTTTTTTAGATTTTTTTTTTTAAAAAAAAAAACTTCTGGAGACTTGGAGGGCGAGGCCCCCCGTGGCCTATGGCTGGCTCTGCCCCTGCTTGTCAGATCATGTTACGTCATCTTCGAGCAAATAAAACCAAAAACGCATATATGATATCACATTGATTGGATCCCATGATTTGGGGAACTGCATGATTTGATTTCATGATTTGAGGAACTGCAGAATATGAATGAGATCATATTAGTAAAATGTAAAAAAAATTAAAATGTTTTATGCTCCATTTGTTTCGACGTAAAATGGTTTCCGTTGTAAAATGATTTCAGGGAAGTCATTTTTCTGAAAAATATTTTTCGCTGAAAGCATTTTTCGGTGTTTGGCGCGTACGGAAAATCACAAATTTTTTTTAATGTTTTTATTCAATCTATTAACCTATAAAAATCAATTTTTATTCGAAACATATAAATATTAATGCAAAATAATATAAAAATTACCGAAGACAAGATTCCGTCATTGACCGACAGGATTTCGGTCACTTTTACCGGATTCCGTCATTCCGGCTACTATAGCTAGAATCCAAGATAAAGGCCGGAATCCAAACAGTTTCTTCAAAATCTGGGTTGGCCGGATTCTGGCCAAAAGTTACCGGACTCCGGCATACTGGCCAGATCTGCCAGAATCGCCGGAATCCGGCCGTTCTGGCCTTATTTGTCCGGCCAGATGGCCGGAATATGGTCGTCAGAATCCGGTCAGTCCGGATTCCGGCGGGGATGCCGGATTCCGGCAACATAGACCAGATGCTGTCGGATTTCGGTACCGGCAAGATTTTGGTGATGGTTGACTGTGTCGTTTAATAGGTGTCGAATGCGTCTGGCGTCTCCGGAAAATGATTTATGCTTTTTAAAAGCGTCAATCATTTTTCGAAATTTACTAAGGGTTTTCGGTCAAACATAAATTATTTTTTGGTTGACTATTATTTTCGCCCATACCAAACACTGAAAAATGCAGAAATCATTTTACGCCGAAACAAATGGAGCATTAATGTTGATTGTTTTTATAAAATGTGAAAATAAAATTAAAACTTTTTGTCTTGTTTGCCAAACAAGACCGTCATCTTGGTGGCTAGCTACATCATTGTTGCAATGGCATATTATTGTCTCTTACAATTTACATCATCTTCAAAAAAAAAACCTACAACCAATTCAACAATATAACATTTCTTCCAATTTTCTTGAATTGTACTCTCTTTAATTACTTTCTTTTTCTTTTCTTTTTCTTTTCAATCCAGAATTACCCAAATAAATGCTCCAAGGACCACAAATATCCCATGAAGACAACAAAACAACTCATGGCTACCCATTTACCAAATCCAATAATTTCTCTAATTTCAATACCATAGATGCATAAACACAGATGACAGACCAGCAACGACAAAACTATATCCTTTTGTTTGGTTGTCGAGATAAACATGGAAAAGAAAAAGGAAATGCAAAATTCAACAAAAATGTCTTATCATGATCATTTTAGCGGAGCTTTTGTTTTCTAAACCCCCCCATGCATGCTGATAAGTGATATCTAACATTCAAAATTTCATCTCAATTCCCTTCCTGCATTTAAAAAATAAAATAAAAATTATGACGGGAACTCCTAAGACAGGGCCATTTCATGTCTTCACCCTTGCATGATAAGTCCAAACCCACGTACGTGTCCCCCACCACATGGATCACTCGGACCAGTTGTTTTTGTCTTGTTTCCACCGGTAGCTCGAGACTTGATGTACAGAGCAGCAACGCAGTGTCAACCAAACTTAGATCTAGAAGCAACAGCTCTCACCCAATCAACGATAACTATAAACAAAACGCAAATCAACACGAAATCGTAGAGACCGAAACTGTAACGATCCCGGCATTTTTTTAGGGAGATTTATGTAATTTTAGCAGTCATGGACAATTACTTTTTTGAAGAGAACAAAATTTTAAATTTTCTTAATTTCTTACAATATTGATCTTTGAATAATTAAATGACAAAGAAAAATTCTAGAAGCAGCATTTATGAAATTTTAATCACGGTCTCATAATTTAATATTTTTTCCAAATCTATAAAGATACAATAATTGCTTTAAAAAGATATTTTCGGGCAATTACAAAATTTTACCCATTATTATTATTATATTATTTTCAGTATATTAAAAATACCCACCAAACCCTAAAAATAAAAGAAGGGAGAATGAGGTAAAATCCAGTTGGTACAGTTTCCGGTATGGTGACGTGTCTCCAATTGATTCGCTGCTTCCTGCAAACGCACAACCTTGATACCTGTAAAACAACAAACAACTAGTGGGGGGTGCCGACTACGCCCATTCTGATGCCTATGTCAGTGCAAATCAATTTCCTGGAAAGTATCTGTAATCTCAAAAGCTCAGAGATCATCTGTATAATACCTGGTGTGATGGTCTTATTTATAGGCTGGTAGTTGCGGTCCTATTGGAACTCGTAAAACCTAGTTGAACTAGGAGTTCGAATCATAGTCTGATTGAACCTTAACCTTATCTTCAGGGAATTTGAATAAGGCTGCAGAGTCCAAATTGAATTGCATTCGTATCTCTTTAGTCTTAATTTCCACGTTACTAGTGTTCTTATCCCATTATTAATGGGAATAATGGGATAAAGGCTTATCCCTGATCTTGCGGGATACTAGCCTTATCTCATTCTAAGACAATTATAACACACTTCGACCAACCCCCGATGTGATAATATCCGAGACATGTTCGCTCCGAAAGGATTAGGAAATCTTGGAATATTGCCGCACCGTAACAGGGTTGTGGAAGATCCGAGGTGTTATCATATCGAGACCGTCTTATCCGAGGTGTTATCATACCGAGACAGTCTTTGTATATCGGGCTATGATTCAACTTCCCGAATAGTCTCGTGGCTTCTATCAAATCTCCGAGACATAAATATCCGAGATATGTTCGCTCCGATCAGACACCGTCGCCGAGTTTGATAAGACCGAGACATCATTATACCTAGACGATCTTCTTTTGCTGGGACGTAACAAATGTCCGAGATGTAACTCCGAGATGTAACACCGAGATGTTTCCTGATTAGGATCCACGTGTCCTCGGGGTTAATTTTATCCCCAACAAACCCTAACCTATATATATATATATATACCCATTAGCCGTCATTCTTTTCCCCTCACTGCATAAATTTTCCACAAGCCTCCTCTCCCTATCACTGTGCGTGTGAAGATCGATAGACTGCAGGTATATTACCTTGTCTTTTTCTTCTTTATTTTGGATTAGCCGTAGCAAGCTTTCAACTTTGTTGTTTGCCCTTATTTCTTTCTTTTGCTGACTACCGTAATATCCTTGACATTTTGTGACATTATCTCCTTCTGTTTCTTTTCTTTTATTTGTTTCATACAAGCCATCAGAGGTCTCCGGCCTTGAGTACCGTTTTAGCCTTGCTATTGGCTTCTTTGGTTTGCCTTACTATTTTTTTTTCCCTCTTTTCTACTTGTTACGGCCGATAATTTACTTTTTTATTTTGGTTGATTGTCTCTTCCCGTCGTATTGCTTATTTCTACTTTTATTACTTTCATTTGTCTTCTTTTAGGTTTAATCACAGCATGATTAGCCTTATTACTTTCTTCTTTTCTTTTGGTTATTTCTTTTTGGACAACATAGTCTCCACACCTGATTTGCTTCTTTTTGTTTATTTTATTTTCTCTTCTCTTCTAAGCCGTGTACATATCAGCATGGCCTTACCGATTTCTTTTGTTTTTCTTTTGATTGATACAGCCGAGTGGGATTTCCCTTCTTTTCTTTTCTGTGATTATCGCACCATGTCCTGCCTATTTCTCCTCTTTATTTTGTCTTTTCTTTTATGATAGCAAGTCACAGGAATTAACGGGATAGTAGTTTTTGTCATTTTCTTTTCTTTTCTTTCTAAACCAAAGTACTGTCCTTTGTCCCTTGCTTATTATTATTTTTTTTATTATTTTTTTTCTATCCTATTTTGTATCAATGCCAAGTATAGAAGTCCTTTGTCCTTTGATTTTTTATGTAATTGATAAGTTCTATTTTGTATTTTATGAAGCTACTTTAAAGTATATTAATTTTAATATCTCTTTTATTAATTTTAATTTGAACTAATAATATTTCTAAGAACATTTTTTTCATAGTGAACAAATATCATGTTTTATGAATATAATATAAGAATTTTCATGAAAACTAAAACACACACACACTCAAGTATCGTTTAATAATTTTCTAAATAATAAAACACATATAATCATGATATAGGTAGAGGTCGGAAAGCCGGGATGTGTTAGGTCCATTCTATTTAGGATGTGTATTCTAGCCTAAGGCTGACATAGTTAAGTTTTATCAATTCAGGTAGCTGTTATTTCAGAGCAGTCCTTTTAGTACCAGTATCGAGGTAAGGGATCCTCTACCCCTTCTCAAATTGTTTTATGTCATATTACTTTATCCTTTTTTTTTTTTTAGCATATTTGCAATTAATTGTTCTTGTCATGTATTTTAAATTATATTGATGCATGAATGACTGTTTTAAAAATAGTTTTGAGATGAAAATTGTCGGTATAAATGTTAATCTTGAAATCATTGTTTTAAGAGAAGCTTTGGTTATAAAGGATTTTCTAATTATTAGTAAATTGTTTAGTTGGTTCTCGAGACGAAAAGTTACAGCTTTTTAAAATTAATGAGAAAAGGAGAGTAAAAATCCTCTCACACGTTGCCTCAAGAGTTATCAAAGGAATAAGAATAATTTATGAGAATGAGATTTTTATAAATGAGGCACGTGTGTGGAGGAGACTATTATTTTGGCCCCAGATATATTCACAGAGATTTACAGAGTTTAAGCTCGGTACCGTTGCTTGGATGGAAGCGCAACCGCTGAAGGACTTAGAGAAGGCAACAATCCATCCCTATGTCATGCTAAGTGCACTTCAATTAATTAGCTGACGGGGCAGGCCTGTGGCCACAGTTTACCTGCCTGAGGTCCGCACAACCCTAGTACACAGGGCGCAATAGTGTACATGGGCCCTAAATATGAGAGGTTTATTTACTAACCAGTAATTTTATGCTTTACGAAAAATGCCGAACTTATATTTTATATTATGAAAATTTCTGATTCCAAGTGTGTTTTGGATACTCGTTTTGAAGAAAATGAATTTAACTCAACCGTTTTATGGTTGATGGTTACCTTACTGAGTATTTATCGCTCACCCCTTATTTTGTTTTGTTTTCAGGTTATGAGCAGAGAGACCTAGGTGGCCGGGATGGGATCTAGGCTAGCAGTAGGATATTGTTTTCCGTTACCTTAATAAGTGCACTCGCACGATAAATTTATTTTCTTTGGATTTTTATTTATTGTATCAAACATAATTACTTTTTCGAAATCACCGTTTCTGCATTTATTGAAGCTCTGACTTTTAAAATTTATTTTTCTAGTAATTTATTTAATTCGGCATATTAGCTAGGTTATTTGGCAGACCTTATGAATTTTTGCGGTTTGGTGTAAGAAAATGGACAAACCTAACCCTTAGCGGTTTGGGGGCGTTACAGAAACAAATAAACTCCTTAACGCGCATAAAAAGGAACACAAATAGAAATTTATAGAACCAAACAAACCTGGCACGAAGAGGGAGAGAATGGGAGCGCGAAGCAAACCTGGAATTAAAATTGTAAAGAAAAGAAATGACGAGTGATGAGTCCAAAATATTGTATATTTGAACTCTTTTAATTTGTATTTGTTAAGTGTTTAATTTTGTTATTTTCTAATATTCTTAGTTAGTTTTAGTGTTTTAGTATTTTTGCAGGTGATTGATAAAATATGATGATCTTTTGGTGAAATTGAAAGCAATTAATCTTTTGGCTTTTGTTACTATGAGAAAATATTGCTGTTAGTTTTTGTTGACAGGTGTGACAGTGTTTAAGTTTGGGGGGCGCCCTAGCCTTTTTCACGCTTTGATATTTCCTTACTTTTGGTAATATATTTCTATACTACACATTGAGGACAATGTGTAATTCAAGTTTGGGGATATGGAAAAACATTCTGTCTTTTTGTTTGTCTGTTTATTTTTATTTATCCTTTTTGTTCTAAAAATAAATCAAAAAAAATTATTTTATGTTGTTAATTGAGCATGTTTACTTTAGGAATTGTGGTTTGCATCTCATTGGTTTGTTTAACATCCTGAACACTGTATGTTTTTAGAAATATTAATCTTTTGACTCATCTGTTGGATTAGAGAGACTTCACTTGTTTGAATTGTTTATCACAAGCACATTAGCATTGGTTTTGTGGGGTATGAGATTTGAATTAAGGAATGTGTATCTTGAAATTTGTAAGATGATTTGTTAAAACCTAGACTTAATTTCATTTTTTTTAAAAAAAAAAACACAAAAATAAATAAATAATCTTCAATGTGAGTTCTCATTTAGTAACTGGGCCTCTTGCCTCACTAAACATTGAGTGTTCGCGTCAAAAGATGAGAATTTCAATCTGGATAATTGCATGGCTAGTTTGACTTCATAGCCTTTTTGACTCAAGTTATTAAGCCCTCATGAATGTTTTTACATATAGTGTCCTAAAGCCATCTTGTTTGGGAGTCACTGGCTCAACGCTCATTACATAGGTCAATTAGAAAGTTTAAGGGAGTCAGGCATTGCATAACCAAAAAAAAAAAAGCACACTAATTTTTTTTTTTTTTTTTTTAAATGCACATTTTGATTTAAGCTTTGGTTATTTTTATCTGATAGAATTCCTATAAATTTTGGGGTACACAAACTTTGAGAAAAATTGAAACCTCATGAGTCTTTGTTAATCACACCTTACACTTATTTGAGCATGTGTTGTCTCAATTTTTAAATTATGAGTTAAATGATTTGTGATGTTCTGATGTGATTGTGGTGTTTACTTTGTTAAACTTGCTCATAATGTCTGAACCATGTGATTGTGTCGAATTATTTGCTTGTCAACAACATAGTGCATGCTGTAAAATGTTTGTGGATATCATTTTTGGCCAACCTTTACGAGCCTTCACTCGTCCACTAGAGAGTCCTAGGGGTTTAAAAGTTTTGTTGCATACGCTAAATATAATCGTCTCTCCCACAAAAGAGGATTTATGTTTCTTGCTTTGATTTTATTTTTCATTTCATTTTGTTAATTAAGGGATTAGCAAAATGTAAGTTTGGAGTAATTTCATGAGTCCAAAATATTGTATATTTTGACCCGTTAATTTGTATTTGTTAAGCTTTTAGTTTTACTATTTGTTAATATTCTTAGTTAATTTTGGTGTTCTAATATTTTTACAGGTAATTGATAAAATATGATGATGTTTTGGTAAAATTGCAAATAAATAGAAAACACTTTACGTGAAGCCATGTCATGTTTACACGGGATACATTTGATCTTTTGTTTACAAAATCACGTTACCTGGCACCACAAAGTTAAGGTTTTCTTTTGTGTGGCATGAGTAATTAATGACAGCACATGGAAAAAGAAATAGAGGAAGTCAGATTTTTTTTTGAGTAATTAATGACAGCACATGGAAAAAGAAATAGAGGAAGTTAGATTTTTTTTTTTAAGGTAATTAATGAACAGCCCTGGGCACCACATAGGTGCTACATAAGACAGCTGGTCAGCACCGAAAACCAGCAGGTTTGGCAAAGGGGCTTTTTCCAAGATGCATCACGTGTGTTAGAATATTATATTATTCAAGTTTATTATATTTTTTAATAGGGTTTATTTTTTACCTTAATTATTTTAGGGTGTTTTGGTCACTACTCATAGCCGTGGGTCTCTTGAGTTTTGAAATTTTGATTTTGAAAAAAATGCATGTTGCTCATTTTTTATGGTTTTTCCCTTTTTTGACTAGATAACTCCTGGATCTCCTCCTGATCGTGCTGGATCTGTTTTGGTGATATTGTAATTGAATTTGATGTTTTGTTTAGTTTTCTGTTTTTACTGCTTTGTTGTTGCGGTATTGAGTGTTTCTGTTGCAAAGGTTCTGGTATTTTGTGTTGTCTACTGCTTTGTTGTTGCAGTAATGTGATAGAATATTTTTTCTCCTAATTGTGATTCATCTAGCCATGGTTGCAGCAGACCATATTCATTCATAAAATAAAAAAAAAATAAAAAAAAGAAGAAGAAGATTTCTTTCTTTTTGTTTTCTTTAGACCGTGAATTGTGTTTGTGAAATGGTTATAATCTGTTTGGTTGTTTAGAAATGGGGAAAATAAAAGAATAAATGGTGGATTTTAGTTTTCTAAGTAACTAAATGCTGTTCTGCAAGTACTTTTTTTTTTTTTCTTTTTTTTTTTTTAATTTAGAGCCGTTTTAGGGTCCTTAAAACGGCTCTAATTTTTGAACCGTTTATGTAAACCGGCTCTATTTTTTATTTATTTATTTAGAGCCGTTTTAGGGTCCTTAAAACAACTCTAATTTTTGAACCTTTTTTCTAAAGCGGCTCTAATTTTTTTTTTTTGTAAAACAACTTTAACCGGTTAAAGCCGTTTTTATAAAAGCGGTTCAATTTAGAGCCGTTTTAGATAAAAAAAAAAAAAAGAAAAAAAAAAGAGGCTCAATTCGGGTCTTTAATACTTGATGTATTGACCCGTTCTCAAAACGATTCAAAAAAAAGGGCGCAAATTGTTTAGAGCTGTTTTAAGCTCTTAAAACGACTCTAAAAAAACGGCTATAAATACCTTTTTTTTTTTGTAGTGATGGAATGATAGAGGAACCACCCCCCCCAGGCAAAAGAAAAAAAAAATTATAAGGGTTTTTTGCCTATTAGCCTCTAGCAAGAAATTTTTTTGGCCCGTTGACCTATTTCCTTTTATCATCTCTTCAACTGGTTTTGTCTCAAGATTTGAAACGATAGCTTCATTGTCAAATTAAAACTTTCTTCCTTTAATATTTCACGGGTAGTAACAGACATGTATGAGAATGCTAACAATGGAAGAAGCTTTACAAAGTTGCATATGTTTTGTTCAAAGTAAATGAAATGAGTTTAGCAAAGCATTACGTACATTGGAAGAAAACAGGTGTGGACTCGAGGAGTTATACATTTGGCAAAACTTGATTTCCTAAGAATGTGTGGCAAAGATAACGTAAAATGTGGATTCATTTCAATATAGCTAGATGACATTAGAAAATCTAGAAGAATGAAAATATGCGTTTCATTTGTTTTGTGTTGCGTTTAGCAAATGTGTTTTGTGTAGAATATATTGTGTTTTGTAAATATAACAGTTAGTGGGCTACTGTGTTAGTTAGAGTAGGCTGTAATTTTAATAAAATGAGCACGAGAATGTTAGTTTCAAGAGCCATGTTATCTAGGTAAAGCCTTGCGAGAACGCCAAGAAGCACACAATTAATCAAACTGAAATTTCTCAATTTCAGTATCGAAACTGAGACTTTTTTTTTTTTTTTTTTTTTTTTTAATTTTCTGAATCTTTGGACAGCGGTTTTCTTTACATTTTTGTTTTTTCAAAAAAAATTCTTTTCAATTTTGCTTATTGATTTTTAATTTGATATTGATTTTTAATTTGAAGGAAATAATAAAAATTTAAAAACTGGGTTATTTTTAATTTACTTAAAATTTGGCTATATATATATATTAACCCCTACCTAAAAAAAAAAAAAAATTATTTGGCCCCCTCTTATTAAAATGTGTGGCTCCGTCCCTGGCTGCATGTGTTATATGGATTTTTGTTATCTGAAAGAAATAAAAGTTTCCTAAGGGGAAAGGAAATGTGGATTCTCACCTTTGTAGAAGAGAATTTACACTTCTCGCAAAAGTCAGGTGGGAGGAAATCTACATTCCCTGGAACAAGAAGATATAAAATAGAAGCAAAGGTGATGCTCTTTAGGTTGTAAATGCAGTAAACTGAAACGAGCCTTGTGGGAGTAGCTATGGTCACTTTGTGCATGACATTAAACAAGGCATGTCTTCCATGGAAGAATCTGTTTTTCGTCATGTTGTTCGGGGAGGAAATTATGTTGCCCATGTTTTAGGAAAAGAGGCTTGTACGTACCCATGTCACGAATAAATTAGGAAAGAGGAACTTCACCCCCTTTCTTGATTTGCTCATATGAGCCTGAACAAGATTACAAATTTTCTCAATAAAAAAAAAAAAAGAAGAAAAAAGTGCAACCAATTCAAATGCTCCAACAGTGTGTTTTGACTATGCCCAAAGGGATTAAAATGATGTCAAATTATTGGCCAAACAAGATTAATATAAGTTATTTTTTTATTTTTTATGTATTTCTATACTTAAGAGATAGATGTTCCTATATAATTAAGAGTAGCCCTAACAAAAACAGACAATACAAATACCATTTAAGTAACAAATTAAACATATTTATATTCATGGAAGTAGAGATCGTTACACACCCAAATATACCGTAAGAGTATAGCGAGGATGAATCCTCCCAATTGTAATATGACTTTCAAAATTAATATTAAATTTAAAATAATTATTATTAAATTTTGATCTATTGGTGATTTTAAAAGCTCAAAAGAATCCTCTTTCTAACATTACTAATTCCGTACATCTTTATCTTTATCTGGAGCTTGGTCTTCATTTGAATCCAATCTTTTGCAACGAGATAAGATATAATTGACAAGAACTATCTGTAATTCTTTTTGGTTGGAATAGAGAACTTGATAAGAAAAATTTTATTGGAGCGTTACTACTAGTACACAAATAAAAACTCAATGCTGCCTACGTACATATGCTCCAAAATATTGATACAAGATACACAACACTCAAAAGAAAACGTCCAAGACATGCCACTAGAGTCTAGACAAGTGCAAACACATTTTAGAAGACACCAAGAAAGGATGTCGGATTTGGAATATGAAATCCATCTTACATGGTACTTAGAAAGAAGTTGGACTTGGAAGGACTGGAATGTCTACAGTTCCTTGAAACCATCGATCACTTTCTCATGTTCGTGTATGCTTTTTATATGACGCGACACGATATCTATAAATTGCAATTCCAGAAATCGCCTAGACAACTAATACAAAAGCAAGTAATGAAACACTGATAATTATGATGTGATCCGATCGATGCTTTTTCTTGGTTTCTTTCGCCAGATTTGTATTTAGAGTGGGTGTGGATGTACCAACCTCTACCTTGATAAGGGCTACGGTTGAGTCGGTTTGATTTTTTCTCACAAATCGCAAAGGAAGCATATGTTTTGCGCAAAACCCGTCCTTGAACAGTGCAGCTTCACATTTGCAGTCCTGCGAACATGCTTCTTCGCAGTTGGCTTGGGTTGGCGAGTTGAGAACAGAATAACTGTTATGTTCCCATACGGTATTAGGTGCTACTGGTTCCATGGTGAAATTCCCTTTGCTGCTTTTGCAACTCTCCACAGTGGAATTCCTTCGACAGCCTGAACTCCTATCCTCCTTGTTGACCAGTTCAAATTGAGGAAGACATTCGCAACCAACTTTTTGATCAATATTTAAAACACAATATCCATTATCCCCACACAGACCCATGGGCTTACAGACATCACTTGGAGCAGACCATTTGACCGTCGGCAAATTTTGATTTATGTCGTGGGAGTATAGCCGCAAGATCCCATCTGGGTCAATTGTCAATCGGTAGACAACATCTTTTGTAGGATATCCATCTGTCAAATTCTTTATAATAACGCCAGCGCCATTGATCAAATAGAGATGACCATTGTTTTCAAGATGCAGAACCACGTCATTCTTTTGCCCAGGTATACCACCTCCCCAATAACCATATTCAGTCGTGTATGGAGTTCCAACTGGGTACATCGCCAGCCATCCATCTTCTTGCATCAACACCTGAAATTTGCCGGTTGACTTGTTGGTGTCTGAAATACTGGAATTCAACGCTTGCCCGTGGGAAAGATTCTGAGTTGGCAAAAAGGTGTCCGTCGGATGATCGAAACTCTGCCATTTCATCTGATTATCAGAATCAAGGAGAACAAAGTTGCCCGTGTCAAGCATCGACACTGAGGTTGCAACTTCCGGAAAACTGGCGAGGCGTGTCTCTGCGCCTTGTGCCGATTGAAGAACCAGTTTTCCATCACTAGTGAAACTCAGTTTAGAATCAGCGGGAACTGGAGGTTTGTCTCGGTCGGCTGTCCAAACGACCGTCTTCTGTGGAAGCCCGGCAAGAAAAATGCCGACAGCAAAACCGTTGCCTTGCTTGTAGAATCCAAAGGCGTATAGACCGGAAGGTGATGGCCAAGAAGAGTTGGTGGTTGGTGTCAAGAAAGAGCCTCGCTTTACAAGGGACTGGCCCTGTTGAGCGAAAATAGCGGAGAGAAGAAGAAAAGGGAAGAAGAGTGTTGGCATCATTGGAGAATGGAGAATAGTTGTTCTCTGTTTCCTGTATATCCCCTTTGGTAACCATATATATTTATATACTTCTTAAAAGCTGAAGCTGTAGAGGAAGGCCCGGCCCTTGATTTCAATTCTCCCAACCATTTCCAGGAGGTCGCGCTCAAATGTTGAAGGCGACGCCTTATCTGCGGTCCACTCTCGCATTTAATTTTCAAACTAGGATTGGCGGACAGCAGACGCTGTTCTCTTCATCCAGATTTTCTTATTGGTTAATTATTTATTTAATGTTTTTTTAGTGCATTATTTTTGTGGATTTTTTTTTTGAGAAGACATAAAAGTACTTGACGGCATTAATGGTCGTCGTGAGTTATTTTTCCATTCTTTGATACGTTATTTTTCCAAGCGTTTCTTAACTAATTTGTTCCAATTAATCATTATTTTCCTGGAATAACGTACACTTGATACTTGAATGCATTAACGGGTCGTCGGGAGTGCGTCGTCAATACGGGTCTTAAGCTTTGTTTGCCAAATCTTTCAATTTGCTTCCCATTATTTTTCTCGAATATGACTTAGATATATAGTTGAAAGCAATGGTCGTCGGGACTCGGGACTCGGGAATGCGTCTTCAATACGGGTCTGAAGCTTTGTTTGGCAAATTCAATGAGAACACATTGAATTTGTAAAACTCACGAGTGCCCAGGCCACATGTGGGTTCTACAACTTTAATAGTTGATTTATAAAAATAATGTATAAAAAATGTTCAAGTAATATGCATGTAATATGTCTCTTTCCAAAACGATCAACATCAAAATATTTTAACTTTTTTACATTTTATATTACATTATTCACTTTTTATTATTATTTATGTTGGGACAAATATAGATCTTCTCGGCTGTTGGGCCCAATCCGAGAAGTGGGCCCTCTCTGATCCACCCGACCAGGCCCAAAATATCAAAAAGAGCATAATCTACCCGGGCCCATTGAGGCCACTTGGGCCCAAGTCTGTTGCAACTGGCCTGAGTTGGCGATCCAAATACTAGTTGGTATCCGCATCTGCAAGCGTCTCGGCAGTACCCGGAATCTAAGGGACACGATGCACGTCATGGAAGTCATGCTTCTCGGCGGTACCCGGAACTTTAGGGATACGATGCATGTCGTGGGACCCCATGATGCCACCGAGATCTACGGAACCCGGAACATCCGTTTACATGGAGCCACGTCTCCTTCAACCGCCTCGTGCACGAATTGCGAAGCTAATGGAACTGCTCCACAGCCTCTATAAATACAAGAACTACTTCAGATGCTAAGGTACATGCTAATCAGTCTCTTTGGCATTATTCTGCGTATTTATTCTCAGAACCATACACTTACTTAAGCATCGGAGTGGGGTTGTCGGAACCCCCCGACGCAGCTTTACTTTTCAGGTGAATCAGATACAACCGGGAGCAACTTAGACCAACTTCTGTCCGACACGTCACCTACCGGAAACTGTCTCAACAGTTTGGCGCCGTCTGTGGGAACGACTTATATCGTTTTCCTAAAAAACAAATCCGTTATGGTGAATACTCGATCAGAAACCAACCGGATGCCTCGGGATGACCGAAATGCCCGAGATGAAGGAAACTCCAACGATCCCCAATTCACTCTCCTGAATGAAAGAATGGAACAGATGGCCAAAAGCATCAAGGATTTGGCCACTATGAATGCTGTCCTCCAGGCCCGGGTTCCAGAATTTCACCGGACTGTCAATGACCCAGGAAACCGAGAGGAAGGCAGCCGGGTCGAAGGCTCTGAGGAGCCGAACAATGAAGAAGAAGTCCCAGGAAATCCTCCACCTGCTCAACCCGAGGCTGCAAGGGCGGTACAAGACATGATTGCCCGGTTGGAGCAAAGATGCAATGTTCTGACCGCAGCTATTCAACGGAACGATAAGGGAAAAGCTTCCCTGGTGGAAAACCTTTTGCAGAAGACCACCTCTCCATTCACCGAGGAGGTGGCAAATATTTGCCTTCCTGAGAAGTTCAAAGTCCCAGAGATCCCATTTTATACGGGATTTGAAGATCCCGTGGAACACCTAGATAATTTCAGAGCCCACATAGATCTCCATCGAACACCTGAGATGGTAGCCTGCCGAGCCTTCCCTTTGACCCTCTCGGGCAATGCCCGTGACTGGTTCAGAAGCCTCCCGCCAAATTCCATCCGTCATTTCGAGGACCTCGGCAGGATGTTCCTGACGCAGTTCATGGCCGGCAGGGTCAGAAGAAAGCCGTCGGGATCCTTAATGTCATTGCACCAAGGACCCGAGGAATCCCTTAGAGATTTCTTTATGAGGTTCAACCAGGCTAGACTTGAAGCTGAAGCAGCAACAGATGATTTCATCTACGGAGCTCTCTTTCAGGGAATCCGTAAAGATGGAGCACTAATGGCAGATATAGCCAGGAAGCCCCCTCAGAATTTAGATGGCTTTATGAGTAAAGCCGAGAAGTACATTAACCAGGAGAAGACACTCCGAGCTCTGTTGGGACCCGAGACTACTCGCCCATCCACTTCCGGGAACCCAAAAAAGAAGAATCCTCGGAAGGAAGAACGGAAGCGGGTTCCAGAAGAAGAGGCCAGGCCGAAGCGGGATCAGGAGTCCCTAAGGGGTAACAACTGGACACCCCTCAATGCACCCATTATGGATGTTCTCCTGGAAATAAAGCGAGACCCGACGTACCGGAAACCCAGACCAGTGCTCGCAAATCCGCATTCACGATACGCCGACCAGTATTGTGCGTTTCATGACACCACCGGGCATCGTACAGAAGCCTGCATATCCTTGAGACTCCTGATTGAACGTTTCATAGAAAACGGAAAACTTGTCCGTTTCCTCGCAGATCAGAGAATTCAGCAGAATCCGGAGCACGGCAACCGCCACCATCAGAATCGGTTCCATCAGGATCAAAACAATCCCCGGAATGATCGGGGAAGAAATCAAGAAAGAGGAAGGGAACCAGAACGCAGGCCAGATCCTCGGGCTACACGAGAAAGAAGTAGGAGCCGAGCCAGACCAGAACGGCAGGAGAACCTTCTAGAAATACAGACGATTTCGGGGGGCTTCGGAGGAGGCGGAGAATCTAGCTCGGCGCAGAAGGTATACGCAAAATAATTACGGGATTTCGAGGTATACTCGGTGCAGAAACCTCCAAAGTCCCAAAAACGAGACGCACAAGTGATCGGGTTCTCGGACGATGATTATGCAGGGGTGTCACTCCCGCTACCGACGCTCTGGTACTAAGTCTGGCCATAGCCAACCACAAAATACACCGCGTCTTGGTTGACACAGGAAGCTCGGCTGACATCCTTTACAGGTCAGCCTTTGAGTGGATGAAGATCGATCGAAGTAAGGTGATCCCGGCGAGATATTCGCTTGTGGGATTTACAGGAGAGCAAGTGCTCCCACTCGGGTCCATTGAGCTTCCGGTCACAGCAGGAATGTACCCGAGGCAGAGGACGGTGATGGTTCGGTTCTTAATAATCGACCGACCATCGGCCTACAACGCCATTCTTGGGAGAACAGCTCTCAACGAATTTAGGGCTGTGACCTCAACTCCTCACCTGAGCATGAAATTCCCCACCGAAGAAGGCGTCGGTGTCGAAAAAGGAGACCAGAGGATGGCCCGAGAATGTTACAATACAAGTTTGAAAAAGCTCCGGAAGCCGCGAGACTCGGAGAGAAGAAAAAAGATGAAGAAAAATAGCAATCACCGTTGGGGGAACCGGTCGAGGAACTGGAAGAATTCAGCTCGGTGACTCGAAGAAGAAAGTCCGTATCGGCGCGCAGCTTCCCCCTGAAATGAAGGAAGCCCTGGTTGCATTCCTCAGAAAAAACAAAGATGTATTCGCATGGAGCCACGAGGACATGCCGGGAATACCCCCATCCGTAATAGCCCACAAGCTAATGGTGGATCCAAGCTATCGACCGGTTAAACAACGAAGAAGGACTTTCGCACTGGAACGGAACCAGGCCATTGCCGAGGAAGACACAAACTGTTGCGGGCTGGGTTTATCCGAGAAGTAAACTACCCAGAGTGGTTGGCCAACGTGGTTTTAGTCAAGAAAGCCACCGGGAAGTGGAGAATGTGTGTTGACTTCACCGATCTCAACAAAGCATGTCCCAAGGATAGTTTCCCATTACCTCGGATCGATCTGCTTGTAGACTCTACCTCCGGTCATGAACTTTTAACATTCATGGACGCCTTCTCAGGGTACAACCAAATTCACATGGATGAAGCCGACCAAGAAAAAACATCGTTCATTACCGATAGAGGTCTTTACTGTTACAAAATGATGCCGTTCGGTCTAAAGAACGCCGGGGCTACATACCAGAGGCTCGTCAACCAAATGTTCCAAAGTCAAATCGGACGAAACGTGGAAGTCTATGTTGACGACATGCTTGTCAAGAGCACACGAGCCGCCGGCCATATAGCCGACCTGGAGGAAACTTTCGAGACACTAAGGAGCCATACGATGAAGCTCAACCCGGCCAAATGTGCTTTCGGCGTTTCCTCAGGAAAATTCTTGGGATTCATGGTCTCACAAAGAGGAATCGAGGCGAATCCCGAGAAGGTGAGTGCTGTCCTCAGCATGCAACCTCCCCGGACCACCAAGCAACTGCAACAGCTGACCGGGAGAATAGCAGCCCTTAACCGGTTCATCTCCCGATCCACCGACAAGTGTCTCTCATTCTTCAAGATTTTGAGAAAAGCCTTCGTATGGAGCAATGAGTGCGAGGAAGACCCCTCTGGGATCAAGCCCATTAAAGTCTCTAGAGGACAGGCCAGAAGGCCTTCCCTCAAAGAACTAATTAACGCTCCCTGTCGGGAAGTTCCGGCTTCCATAAATCCCGGAGAAAGATTTCGAGCCTCCGTTTGGTTCTCACAAGTTTCGGGTCCAGAGGACTTCGCGACTTCAACTCGATCCGAACCTTCTCCATCTGGAATGGACAAGTCTGTTTCCACGGTCTCCAGAGGACCCTCCGGTTCCTTCACCCCATGTTCCCCAGATTCCGGTTCATCTTGGGGTTCTAAAAGTGTTTCACGCTCCGATGGAATGTGATTCTCGGAGGCCAAGCCGGCATCAGACTCCAAGCGAGCTTCCATCTTCTTAGCCGGAGATCGATCCAGAGTCTCGGATTCTTCAACCGGTTCCTCCCGAGTAACCGGCAAAGTGGGTAATACAAAGCGCGGCCGACCAAAAAGAAGCTCGGCTTCAATAGCCCGTGTAAGTGCATATTCCAAAGGATCTGGGGCAAACCGGGTCCTCTTCAGCGACTCGGACGCCGCTTCTTTCCCTTTGCGTTTGATCGTGCTCCGAACACCGGAAGCCTCTTGCTCTAACTCAGGTTCGTCTCCGATTTCTATCACATCGGACGCCTGAACGACCCCAATCGAAAGATCATTGGGCTGAACAACCATGGTCTCTCCACCAGATGCTTCCATTGGATTTCTAACCTCAACGGGATTACTAACGGCCGACAAAGAGGTAGTCGGAACCGTATTCTCGGGAGCTCTATCCTGAGGTACAATCAGCGTCCTCGGAACTTGGGCCACCTTACCGGTCTTCTTTGGTTTTATGACCTTCTTAGGCCCGGAAGCCACTTTCGACGCCTTCGGATGTGGAGGGCCGGTCGCTTCACCCTCAGATTTCTTCGGTTTTTGTTTCCCTTTCCGATCATACCAAACCTTCTCGGTAGGAATCTGATACCCGAAAACCTTTCGCATATTCTCATCGGTGACTATGTTGTCATAATCTATCTTCGTATCGTTCCCTGGAGTCTGAGAGAACAGCAACATTGTGGCCACTCTTCTCTTGCCGATCGCATTCAAGGCCGGAGCTTCTCGCAGGTCAACCCGGATAGGACTCCAGACTCTTGATATCCTTTGGTCGGGTGATAAGGGCGCTACCGACTCCCAATCTCCCGAGACCCGAAAAAAATCTGACCTCCAACCCCGGTTGTTGGAGTAGCTTGGACAAAGGTATATGAAGATGGGGTTGTTCCTAACAGTGAATTCAACAACCCCCTCTCTTTTATATGCCGCCCGATAGATATTGAAGAACTCCGGAATTGTCATCCGAGCTCCCAACACTGTTCGCCACAGAATGAAAGAGGCGAGGAGGTATCTCCACGCGTTTGGTGTAAGCTGGCTTGGGGACACCCCAAGAAATAGTACAAGTTCCCGGGCAATGTCTGGCAAAGGAAATCGCAGCCCGGCTAAGAGCATTTTTTCATAAAAAACGAGATCGCCCCCACGAATCTCTCGGGTAACAGGATTTTGAAAATGCAACAAAACTGTGGGGGGTATATCATAATTGTTCCGGAGGCGAAATTCATCCCCGGTACCGACCTTTGAAACTCCTCGGTGGTCGAGAGGCACAAGAGGCATCTGACGTTCAACTTGCTCGGGCACCACCTCGTCTTCGGATAATAATTCCTCTTCCTCAGACTCCGTAACGACAACCGTTTGGAGCTCCCTTGTGTCGGACATGGTGCGGAGAGACAAGGTTTGTATGAGCGTCCAAAAGAGGAAAAGTATGAGCTCTGAGAAAAAGATAAGAAAGATCAAGACAAGAATGCGAAATGCAGATGGAAGAGGGAATTTATACTCCAAGGCAACAGGGGAAAGCCGGTCATGAACAACCGGGAGACGGGGAGACGTAAACAAATTTCGTCCCCCCAAACCGGCAGTTGAACCGTCGCCGGTTACACGTCTGACACCACAGCGCTCCTCAAAAGGCGAACCAACGTCAAATCAATTTTAATGTGCCGCTGACGCACGTCGACAGATCGAAAGGACCACGAGGTTGACCGGTTGCAGTCCACCGGAAGGTGAACGGTCTCGTTTGAATTTACTCTTCCAAAACCGGCAGCCAGAAAGCCCCGGTAATCTGCCAAACGAGACAAGACACGCCTCGAAAAACGAACCGACGTCCAAATCGTACTAGACGCGCCTTGAAAAACGAACCGGCGTCCAGATCGTACTTGACACGCGGCTCTCGGATTTCAAGGAAATTCGAAAGTTTGAAAATTTGGATTTGCGAGATGAAAGGAAAAAGCGGAAATTTTGTAAAAAGAAAATGGCGTGCGAAGGTTCTCGGGTGGATAAGATATGGACAAGTCAAAGCAACCGACAAAACAATGCTTCTGGGATGGAAACGGAGAGGGGTCATTGATTGTTCTCGGTATTATACGCCCGACCCAAAACTCAAGATGCATCAGAGTAAAGATCAATCAATTATTCCTAAATTCTCTCAAGTATAAAATTTACCTAAGAGAATTGGGGGGTAACTGTTGGGACAAATATAGATCTTCTCGGCAGTTGGGCCCAATCCGAGAAGTGGGCCCTCTCTGATCCACCCGACCAGGCCCAAAATATCAAAAAGAGCATAATCTACCCGGGCCCATTGAGGCCACTTGGGCCCAAGTCTGTTGCATCTGGCCTGAGTTGGCGATCCAAATACTAGTTGGTATCCGCATCTGCAAGCGTCTCGGCAGTACCCGGAATCTAAGGGACACGATGCACGTCATGGAAGTCATGCTTCTCGGCGGTACCCGGAACTTTAGGGATACGATGCATGTCGTGGGACCCCATGATGCCACCGAGATCTACGGAACCCGGAACATCCGTTTACATGGAGCCACGTCTCCTTCAACCGCCTCGTACACGAATTGCGAAGCTAATGGAACTGCTCCACAGCCTCTATAAATACAAGAACTACTTCAAATGCTAAGGTACATGCTAATCAGTCTCTTTGGCATTATTCTGCGTATTTATTCTCAGAACCATACACTTACTTAAGCATCGGAGTGGGGTTGTCGGAACCCCCCGACGCAGCTTTACTTTTCAGGTGAATCAGATACAACCGGGAGCAACTTAGACCAACTTCTGACCGACACGTCACCTACCGGAAACTGTCTCAACAATGACTAAACCGAAGGGAAGCACTAAAAGAAAACTGAGAATCGAAACTTCATGGAAATGGCTGGGGTGGAGAGTGATCAAACCATAACACGACCACCATTAAATATTTAAATTAGGTAGAATATGAGTCAATGTATTATTTGTACATAATTTGAAGTTTTTCCTAAATTTAAATTAATGCTATTTTTTAATATTATTACTCAAAATAATGTTGTTTTAATTTGTATCATTCTAAAACTAATACATGAAATTAGAGGGAAAAAAAAAACTAATACATGCAGTTTTTTTCGACACGGATGTAATGTCGGTAAGCTAAATAAAAAGGACAGCAAAAAAGTTTTGTTTCCTTAAGGTGTAATTATCTCTCTCTTATTCCAATGTTTTCTTCTATTCTTTTGAGTAATTTTTTTTTTCTTTAATGTCGGAGAATTCTTTTTAGGTAGGACCACTTCGTATACACACGAACAATTAACTAAAACTCTAGTACCACTTTGTTAGGAGCAAAGGGGGGTGAAAACTAATTATAAACAAACACAGCGAAAATTATCTACATCTCTTTGTGCAAATTAAATAGTCAATTTAGCACAAAAAAACAACTCACCAACAATGTAGAGTAATAAATCAAACCTTCCACAGGCAAGGCATCTAGATTTGTACTTGAAAAACCCTCCAACGTGACAGAGAAAACTACGAGACTTGGTCTAGTTAGATCTTCCACTATCAAGAATAATGAGATTACAAATGTTTCTCTAGAACAATATCTAGAAGCTATCACCACATCAAGAATTCATATATTTTTGGATCATAACATAAATTTTTCATTCCAAGAGTGGATCCCAACAAGAACAACAAAGAAAGATCCCCTAGGTCTCTCTTACTTTCATAGCTGGAATGCTAAAAAAATCTCTAAAACTGTCAATTTACGTGCACATGTTTTAGCACATGTTTTGGTCGATGGTCCACATATATACGTTACTTCTTGGTAGATTGTTCAATTAATATATCAATAATATTTTTAAATAGATATTATGCTAAGTTGTGACTTGAAAACATATATAACAAATGCTAAAAGGGATAAGGTATGGCTTCTTACATATTACGTAGCAAGTTTACTTATAAAAAAAATATTATGTAGGAGATTTTTACTGCCAATCACAAATTACCTCAGAATCATCAATTATGGAGATTTGTTCCAATTGATTGACATGATTTTCAAAATTGCTTCTCATTTCTTTTTCTTTTTAATAATTGTTAATGGGGTTGATGGGAAATAGAAAATTTACTCCACCAAAATGTCAAAATGGTTTCAAGTCTAATGGCGAATTTGCAGAGAGAGAGAGAGAGAGAGAGAGGAACATACACGAGTGACGACGTCGGCATCGACAACAGGGATGCCATGGGACTTGAGGAGATTGGAGACGGTGCTCTTTCCCGAAGCGATTCCACCAGTTAGTCCTACGATTCTCATTCTTTCTCCCAGCTGTGAGAGGGTTTCGGATTCTTTTTGTTATATAACATAACAAATCCTGATTTAAATAGGATAGGTATCATAATTTTATTAGCAATTTAATTATAAGGAGTAAATTATTTTTTCACATGCCTAAAAACTTTTGACATCGTTTTTGATGCCACATGCATGTAAGCGTAGATCAAATAAACCATAAATGGTTGACATTCATTAACAAACAACCAAACACTTTACAAATAGCGGCTTTCCGTTCGTGCCCTCCCTTCAGTTCATATTTGATATTTCTGCAACTGGGTTTGGTGGATCATTTCACCAGGGAAACGCGGCCATGGATGCACCTGGGTCAGTCTAGAAATCAGAGTAGCAGCAGGTCATTCTCTCGCCCGGGCAGTTTCGGGTGTTGGGTATGTGACAATTTTGAGTTTTATGTGTTGGGTAATATCGTTTTGATGTAAAGTTATTAGATTGGACGATTTTTTTCTAGTTGTCTAAGAAATTGGGAGATTTAGAAGTAGAACCCGAAACCCATTTTCTGCATATTTGAATGTTGATTCATTTTTTTGGAGTTCTTCCGATGTGTGTGTAGTGGGTTATGGTAGAATTTTTATTTCCATGTCTCAAAGCATTTTTATTCTTCCAAATATTATAAATCGTAGAACCAAAAACCAAACAACCTACAAATCACATCTTCATAGTTTTGCCCCTCCACAGTCTCCACCTCCACTGCTGCAGCCCCAAAAAAATCACATCAACCAACATGTAGGATGATTAAGCACACGTACTACAAAGCTTCATAACATGTTTCCATACTCTGCTACTAAAACCACGAGAGAATTGAGAAAAATAAATAATCTCCGTCTTCAATCCCATATTGACCAAAAAAACACATTTCACATTTCCTGGAAAACCCCAATATAAAAGCTTTCTACGAGTAGACAAGACATCCCTAGTTCACAAGTAAAAAAACGAAAAACTACTCTTGCTTAATGGAACATGTTCAAATTTTAGCAACAGAGACTTATAATTCACTAATAGCAGATTGAAATTGTTCAAATTGTTTCCTCTGTTTTCACTTCTCTGTTAGTGAATGGGAGAAGTGGGCAATCATTTCCAACTTCCAAGTAGAGTAATCATTTAGAATTAATATGCACTCCAACTCAAAAGATAAGTCATTAAAGCAACCGTAAAATCTCACTGGAGTAAAGCCAGGGTACTCCAGTGATACTATACACTAGGACTCTAACAAGCTGAGATTAAAACTCATGCGCATTGTTTTTTTTCTTTGATGAAAAAACTCATGCGCATTAATTGAACGCAAATGACCATAGAGAAGCCGGCCGACAGCAGTTAGTACTTCTTCTGAAGGGCAAGGACCTTGCACCAAGCTGGCCTTGCTGTGATATCAGCTACCTAGGAACTGACATGTGGGCGTGAATCAAAGAGCTTTTTGCCTTCTGTGCCCAACAAGTATCGTACGGCAGGCAGGTGGTGAAGATCTGCCAAGGTGAAGCACTCAAATGTCAAGTATGTTGGGTGAGCCAGCCGACTCTCATAGATATCAAGAACCTTAGCCAGCTTCGCTTCGTTCTCCTCCACAACTGCCTTGTCCGTAACCAATCCTAACAATGGCTTTAATGCCAACTCCCAGGTAAGCTGGCGGGTCGAATTTGTGCGCCTCCACCTCCAACGCCTCCCCTATGATTGCATTCTGCTCAGTGTCTCGGCATGCCAGATCGGTCCCCTCGTCAGCATTCTGGTGGGCGAGGTACTTATTAATTGCCCTCGAATTTGTAATAGGATGAAAAACAGTAAATCATGCACATTAAAAGCATATCAAGTACTGTACGTCGGCAGTTGCATATAAACTTATATAAACTTTACCAAGGAGCGTCAAATGTCCATCTTCTTTGCTGGAGTCAGACCGAATGGCTGCATCAACAAGGAAATGTTAGATCAAAACATACTAACATTGCTGCATCAACAAGGAAATGTTAGATCAAAACATACTAACAATGTTAGTATGTTTTGATCTAACATTTCATTGTTAGTATGTTTTGATCTAACATTTCCTTGTTGATGCAGCCATTCGGTCTGACTCCAGCAATAGAAGATGGACATTTGACGCTCCTTGGTAAAGTTTATATAAGTTTATATGCAACTGCCGACGTACAGTACTTGATATGCTTTTAATGTGCATGATTTACTATTTTTCATCCTATTACAAATTCGAGGGCAATTAATAAGTACCTCGCCCAGCTGAATGCCAACGTGGGGCCCGATCTGGTATGCCGACACACTAAGCAGGATGCAATCATAGGGGTAGCGATGGAGGTGGAGGCGCACAAATTCGACCCGCCAGCTTCAAAGCTTACCTGGGAGTTGGCATTAAAGCCATTGTTTGGATTGGTTGCGGACAAGGTAGTTGTGGAGGAGAACGAAGCTAAGCTGGCTAAGGTTCTTGATATCTATGAAAGTGGGCTGGCTCAGTCAAAATACTTGACATGTGAGTGCTTCACCTTGGCAGATCTTAACCACCTGCCCGGCGTACAATACTTGATGGGCACAGAAGCTAAAAAGCTCTTTGATTCACGCCCACATGTCAGTGCCTAGGTAGCTGATATCACAGATAGGCCAGCTTGGTGCAAGGTCCTTGCCCTTCAGAAGAAGTACTAGCCGCTGTTGGCCGGCTCCTTTATGGTCATTTGCCTTAAGGAACATGAGTTTTTATCTCCTCCTATAGTTTGAGTCCTAGTTTTAATACTATCCCCTGGATGTGATAACATATATATCTGTTATTGTGATGTGATTGTGACTGGTAATTAGGTCAATGGGTATCTTAGTTGAACCATCAGAACAACCAAACTGCCGCTCATTTAGGCAGCTAAAATCTATGCTTTCATTCGTTACTCTCTGTTGACTATACTATAATACCTTTCAAATTAGTTAAGTTATCATTTTTGTCATTATTTTGCTTTAACTATTAGATTTTGAACTCATATCCATACCTTGAAAAAATCAACAGCAATGAAGTTAGGTCATCATTTTCCCGCTGCTTCATAGCAGGTGTTCACCACGCTAAGTAATGGAGCTGAATTATCCTTGCAAGCTTGAGTTACATCCGGCACATCTCGAAAATAGTTCACTAGGACAAGCTACTTTGAAGTTGTGTTCATGGAAGATGATTCTGCTCGGTTTGGACACGAACCGGTTTTCATCCCGCCGTTCCCATCTGTAAGTTCAAACCCCATCAGAATTAGCTCTGGTATAATGGGAAATATTTGTGTCCTCAGTCTACCAAAATCAGAGTGGAGGAGGACCTGGAGGAGAACATATAATAGGACTCATATTGGTTTTATACCACCTATCTCCTCTCATAGGCAATCCCTTCAGAAGCCTCCTTAGATGCTTTTGAGGTGAAAACCACCAAACGCTGATTTTTCTGGACCATGTCATCTACTGTACGTTGGCCAATGGTCCACCATTTTTGGCATTCGAGAAACAGGAAACCAGTATTTCCTCAGGCCAGCAGTTAGCCAAATTGCAAAGATTTTACTTTTTTCTTTTTTGGTCTTGAGTAATGAAATCCAAACAAAATTTATTGCATGTGACAAGGGCTGATCTGATTAATCTAGCGAACAAATAATGGTGCAAAGTCAGTGTTCAGAAACAAACATGTCCATACATACAAAAAATTACCGGGCCCAATGAAACTGCAGAGGCACCTCTATTGAACAAACTGTATGATTCTTTCTCTTCCATGCAGGTGACTTATTGTGCTAAAAACTCATAAACATGCTCCTGGGGTTCAGGTTCCACAGAACTACAACCCAAGTCCTTCCTAAGTCCTCTATCTTTCATCATAATCCTCACTTTCTCAACATCACGCCATCTTCCCATCTCTGCGTACAGGTTAGACAGCACAACATAGTAAGCACTATTCTCTGGCTCCAGTTCCACAAGCTTCCAAGCTGCGAACTCACCGAATTCCAAATTCCCCTGCGCTTTAGAACCAGCAAGCAATGATCCCCATATAGCTTTGGTAGGCTCAAAAGGCATAGCTCTTATTAATTTGAAAGCGTCTTCCAGACATCCAGCACGAGCATAAAGGTCAACCATACAAGCATAATGTTTGGTACTGGGTGAAAACCCACGCTTCCCATCAATCAAGGAACCAAAGATTCGCTGGCCAGTATCTACCAACCCCGAGTGATTACAAGCACAAAGCACCCCAATCAAAGTCACTTCATCAGGCTTGAATCCTTCCTGCTCCATTCTATTAAACCACCAAATGGCATCCTCCCCACTCTTAGCAAGAGCTAGCCCTTTAATAAGTGCATTCCACGTAAACACATTCTTTTCCTTCATGCTTCTGAAAACACCCAACCCCTCTTCAATTCTCCCACATTTTCCATACATGTCAATCAAAGCAGTCCCCAAAATCACGTCCAATCCCGACCCACTTCTCTTTATAAAATCATGGATCCACACACCCATTTCAAGGGCCCTGAAATTTGCACACACCGCTAACGCATCGACCATAGTAACACGATTCGGCACCACGCCCGCATATTGCATTTGTTCAAAAGCAATCAACGCATCATCATACTCCCCAACATCCTTATACCCCATAATCAAAACCGTCCATGACACAACATCTCTTTGAGGCATTTCATCGAACAATCGCCAACATAATCCCATATGGCCACATGAAGCATACACATGCAACAACGAATTTTGGACATAAATATCATTAAGATGACCCAACTTTATGACATGGGTATGTAGGCATTGGCCTTGTTTAAGATCACGGAAGTCAGACAAGGACTTGAGGAGGAAATGGAAGGTGTAGTTATTAGGAGTAATAGAGTTTCTGTGCATGTGGGTGTATATAGAAAGAGGAGTGTGAGGGATGTGGGAGTGAGAGAAGGCTCCAATGAGAGTGTTGCAAATGAAAACATGGGGTCTGTGGAGCTGGGCGAAGAGGGTGAGAGTGGATTCCAAAAGCCTTAACGATTGAGAGGCAGCGATGAAGTGGTGGGCAATGGTGGTGTTTGAGTGGAGGTTTTGGAGGATTAGTTGGGCCTGAATTTGGTGAAAGTGAGTGGCAGAAGTACAATTGCTAAAGAGATGGAGAATTCTGTTCGTGATACTGTTCATTGGGTTGGCAAAACATCCCCGAATCATGCAGAATCATCTATTAAACGAGTATAAATTCTGTGTGTTCAAAAAGTATTCTAAACTTAATAGTCAATGCGAAAAATATGTAAACAATTCAAGAGAAGGAGGGTAACTTGAGGTCCGTAGATATAGAAGAAATTGGAGCGCTGGAAACAATCTTCCTAGGAAGACAAAGATTTGAATTTCTGGTCGGGGAGAGCCAATTTCGGACTCTCGTTCACACACACACACACAGAGAGAGAGAGAGAGAGAGAGAGAGAGAGAGAGAGAGAGAGAGAGAGAGAGAGAGAGAGAGAGAGAGTCACGCCCCCATTTTGGGATATAAGGGGAACGTGAGTTTGAGTGCTAAAAACCATTTAAAAGGAAGTGTACATTTAAAACATATAGATTGTACTACTTATTATATTATTTCTGTCTAATAATAAATCTTTACAACGCCATGAATTTTAATAAGAGACATACTATACAAAGTAAAAGTTTGGTCGATCTACAATGAATTATTGCTTTTAGCGAGGTCTACACCATTACAAAGGAACGACTCCGTCATACTGTGTTATCTGAAAAGATTTGGGAAAATAAAGGGTGAGTTTGACAACTCAGTAAGGAAATCACAACAATAAAAATATAATTTTCTTTTCAGGAGTTTTAAATAAAATTCAAATAATTTAGCATATAAAGAAACAGTTAAATAACATGCAAATAGATCAAATGCAGCATGGTGCTGAACCATTTATACAGTGTCAGTTTTACCCTCCACCGGCCCACCTCCGCAATTTAACCATGTGCGGTTCACGTTACGTTTGGCACGTCTAAAAGGACCGATCCCGAAGGACCTAATTGCTCATCCTGTCGTCACAAAGAAGAGCCGACGGATTAGGAACTTCCCTAGGTGAAGCCCTCCCGACCGATAGCCCACACTTTTGGTGTGTTTGCCATGCTACCTCTATGGATCCGGATCAAACACGATGCAGCCGTGGGGTAAACTTTGTGTAATATATGCACATATAATTACGATGATTCCATCATTTATCGCTCACATGGAGCACATGCAACATATACGACATGATGCACAAATACAACTATACCAAAATCTCATGAAATCCTCATATAACACATATACATTTGATATCATATAATCACATGATTTCTTAATCACATTTGATAATAAGAGTAATATCATGACAAAATAATAAAGAGACAATTAATATAAAGGATTAAATGAGTTTAGGAAAAATCCCCGACTTTTTCTTTTGAAAAGTTTTATTAAAATTTTGCCGGGGTTTTTAGGTAGTGTTCCCTTACCTGGATTTTCCATTAGCGACGGGGTTGAACTTTTACCTAAATAAATTGAAAGTAGAAGCTTAGAAGAATATTCTAAAAATTTGTAGTCTAAAACTTAATTAAAGTATACTTTACAAAATATGTAACTAGGAGCTCCAAATTATACCCCGTCAACATCCATAAATTCGCATTATTATTTAATGACTAAACCACCAACAAGTGTGACTCACTCAGTCCAATCACAGTAAATCTTCCAAAAATAATAGCAACCCCCATGCTTTACCCAAATTCACCACAGGACTATTCCCAAAATCACCTGCAACATCAAGGCAGTATTTGGCCAACAGGGAAACACGGGTTCTACCCAACATCACACACACACACTTAACAAGGTCCCAAACTACATCACAACAACTGGCCAATCAAAGCACCCATCCAAAACACCCCATCACATCAACTGTAACCACCACCACACAAACCCAGCCGGACACCCAGAAAATCACTCTACAAAACCGAATTCATCAAAAACCCAATCCCTCATAATTCCCAATAATCACAATCCAGAAAATCACCAACCACTCAGTAAATCAACAACTATAAATTAAATCATAAAAATTATTTACCTTAATAATTTCCAGTACTAATATCCAAACATAAATTAATACCCAAAATCTTTCAAAATTTGTAATACCCATTTAATCGTTCCTCTCACCCAAAAATCCAACAATAACCAGAATTTTATTCACAATTTAACCAAATGAAATTAACAATTTCCAATAGAACTGAAGTATCCAAAATCTTCAATAATTATCCTGTCTTCTACATGATATTATTCACAACCTACCCAACTCAAGTCCCAAATTAGCCCTCAATCCACAACCAATTTCCATCTCCATAACTCAAGAAAATTATTAAAGAATCACAAATACTCAACATTAAATCCATTTGGTACTTCTCATAAAATCCCCTACAAAAATAACTCCAAACACAAAGCTATTCAGTCTAGAAATTTAATTGGAAAGTTTTGTAAAATTCCTCAAGGATAGAAATTAAACACATAAAATACTCATAAATTTCTACATAAAACTGATCTACTAAAATCCACAGAAATCAACTCATCATCAAATTTAAACTTATATTTCAACAACGACCCATTTATTTAATTACCAGAAAATCCCAAAATCAATCACCCAAAATTTCAACATATACAAACCCATAAGAGTCCAACAATACCCATCACCAAAGGACAGTATTTCAGCCAAGATCAACACACAGGGACCACAATAATCACACCTCATAAACCTTAAATCAAAACAGAGGATTCATCCAAAATCACCTACACACATATACTCACTGCCTATACAGAACAGGGAACACAATCAGCACTAAAAGTACCCAATTTTATCTAAGCATCACGACAACCACTGGCTAGAGCAACCACCCACAGTGAACACACACATCACTGGCCGGAAAAACCCACACACAGAGAACACAATTCAAAACCATTCGGCCATCATCACCCAAAAACAGAAAATCACCAATCAATTGAAAAGCTCCAAAATCATAAAACCCTAATTCCAAAATAATCACAAATCAAAATACCCAAGCTAGATCATAGGGTATTTATACCTTGAGGATTTAATCCGAAAATCCACCGGAAAAGCCACCAATTCCGCCGGAAAAGCCACCGGAAAACGCACAGGAAGAACCGGGTCTGACGGGTCACCGGGTCGGGTTTGGGTCGGAGGCTTCGGGTCTCCGTGGATCGGCCGGAAATCGGCATCTGGCTGCCGGACATGGAGGATCGGACCTCCGGAAGGCTCAAGTCGCATGGGTTCTCCCGAATCTGTCGGGTTTGGATCGCGGGTCGCGGGCCCAAGCTCCTGGGTTGATGGGTTTTAGCCCACGGGTTCGTCGGAAATCGCATCACCGGCGTTCCCTGGTCTCGCCGACGTCACCCAGCTCGCCCACCGGAAGATCGGGTCCGATCTTCCCGATTTCTCTCCCTCTCCGTTCGGTCTCTCTCTCTCTCACGGATCCACCGGATCCTCTCTCCCGATCTCACTCTCTCACTCTCTGATCTCATCTCTCTAATCTCTCAATCTCACTCTCTCCCTCGATCTCTCATCTCAGTCTCACTCTCTCCCTCTCGCTGTCTCTGTTTTCGGGCAAAAAGAACAGAGAAGAGAAAATGAGGAAGGAAGAAGAGAGAAGAAGAAAATTAAAATGAGAAAACAACTTGCCGTGCAAGTTGTTGTTTCCTATTTATTTTATTTTTTTTTATAAAAATCTAAGATATTACAGAGAGAGAAGGCAATCGGACACCTAGTTGGCAAAACCCTTGGATATGGAGTTCGTCTATATGGCTCACCATTTATCTCAGTATCATTCTCCACCATTGTGGCAACTGAGAAACTCCACACTGAAACTCAATTTTCATTGCCTACATGAAACAGTAACAAACTTTCAATAGGAAATAGACACATCTATGAGAACAGAACAAAGTAATTCATAAAATACCATAAACACATGTACCATATTTCGCTTCAATAAACCAATCTTAAATATTGTGATTCCATAAGAAGCTCATAATACATGGTTAGAAGCCAGAGTAAACTTGGAGAAGCTTGAAGAAAAAAAAAACAATATGCGAACACCAGTATCACTCAATTTTAACCATATATTGCCTTGTGAGTCAAATACTGCCCAACCTGAACCCATATTTCATCTCTACAAAACTTCAACTCAACTATTTTTGTATTTACATTATCTTTTTTATATTTCCTTCGTTTAGCCAACATTCAATTAGACCAATTAACTCAGACATTAGAACAAAGAAATTGAATTTAAAGTTAAAACAAATCCTATGTAAACTTCACTACTCTTTGAATCACCAGAATAACACCCTAAGTGGCAACTAATGAACAGAACACTGAAATAGTCATAACAATTAAGCATTATAACCCAAAAAAGAAAACCCTAAAAACAATTAAGAAACCAAAATCATGACAAACCCATATCAACAAAATCCCCAAAATCACTTCAACCGCATTTCAGAAGTGAAACAAAATACCAAAAAGACTCAGGTTAGAAGCAAAACCTGAGAATAGAAGCAGCTTGCAAGACGAAAAATCAACACAATCAAGTCTGTGGCGGAAGGCTCTGGAAGATGAAGTCTATGCAATTTGGCCTCTTTCAATAAGTCTGGGTAAGCACTATAGCTGAACAGGTTATTAGTTCACTATTTTTTCATCAAGTGAGCAGAGAGAGAGAGAGAGAGAGAGAGACTAACCGTGGAGAGATCGGATAGGCAGTGGGTGGCGCGAATGGCCGGCGATGGGCGGAGAAATACAGAAAAGGCGGAGACAGAGAGACAGAGAGAGAGGGCGGCGGTGAGCGTTGGTGACGAACTCGGCGGTGGGCGGCTAGTCTCCGACTGCGTTGGCGGTAGGCGGTAGCAGTGGGGGGCGGTGGATTTGTTGGGAGGGAGTTTTTGAAAATTTTGGAGGAAAAGAGTGGGTAACGTCTGATGATACGTGAAGGTTAGCGTGTTTTAGAAGCTTCACGTTTTTTTTTTTGTTAAAAAAGAAATGCCACGTGGCACAAAAGCATGAAAAGGGTGAGCCGGATAAACGAACTCGTGGATATGAGTCGAATGAGGCTAGAAAGCGAACTTTTCTAAATCAACCATTAAATTTGTAACATCTACAATAATTTACATGTAGATTCTACAGATTCAATGATTAATTTAAAAAAGTGATATACAAATAATATGCATGTAACATGTTTCCGTTGGAAATTACATGGGCCAGCCCAAAAAATGAGCCAATTTCTATAAGCATGGGGCTTGGGTCCAGCTTCAGGATACAGATACGGCTAGAAAAAATCAATATCCACATATGTGGATGCGGATAGTGGTTTTAAAGAATTATTAACCGTATTTGCATTCCATATATATATATATATATATATATATATATTATATATATATATATATATATTCACTAAAACAAACGTCGTTTTGAATTTGGTAAGTATATGACCTTTAGGTTATAATAGGTTTTCTTCATTATCATCTCAAAGTCATATCTTATTGCATTTACTTTTTTTTTTTTTTTTTGATAATTCAAATCCAAATTATTCTATGAGACAATGACCATTTATGACTGATAATCGTGAATTTGGTAACAAGTGAAATATTAATTTATTTAAGCTTGCATATAGTAATAATAGTATTATTTAATCTTGCATATAGATTTAGATAGTAATACAAAATGTCTCTTACATCATATGCGGATAGTGGATAATAACCACAATAATTATGCGGATGTAGATAACAATCACATAATGCGGATCCGAAGATCTAAAAGTGATATGCATCTGCATCTGCATCCGCATCCGTATTTTCACTCATACGAGGAGTTTTTCTCTTTCAGCCGACAAACTCCCTTATCTCTCCCAAATCTTTTTAAAAGGGACCACTGACGTAGCTCATCCACGTCGGTTCTAAAAAAGATAATTAAAAACAGAGGAACGATAATTTGATTGTATTAAACTTTTGGACCAATGACGATCTGTAGGGGTGAAAATCCGGAGTTGATTGGCTAAAATCGCCAACCGGCTCCAATAACCAGGTAGCTGGTTAACCGGATTTGTAATAACCGGCTGGTACCCGGTCTGGACCTGGTATTGAAATTTTGAAAAATTGAATTTTTTGACCTATTTTTAGTATTGGGCCTATTAAATGTTATAGCTTAGTTGTGTTTATATGGCAAATGCCAATATAAATTGGGCCTTGCAGCTCTAATCCTAGGCTTGGTTGGGAACATATGTTTAGCATTTTTGTTATACCCAGTGACTCGTGTGTCGTCGGTGCTACCACTCTTCGGCCTCGCTTCTGAGGGAAGCATAAAGTAGACGCTAGTTCAGCTCAGTTCCAAAATTGCCTCGTTTTTTGTGGGTTTAAACTGGATAGCTCAGGTCTAGTCCCAAACCTCATCATGACGCTCTTCATGGCTCATGGTATTTATTTCATCTTCTCTTGGGCCGTCATGAATGAAATTTCCGAGGTAATTAGGTGTGTAAAAGTAAAACCTTAAGGCTAATTTAATAACTTTCTTATTTTAATTTTTAAAAATGTAGTATGTATTTTTATTATTTAATTATGAGATAATTGCACCATTGATCCATGTTGTATACCATATGTTGATGGAGATTCCGGCCGGTGACGTGGAAGTTGGTACTGGTGTGATCGCTCCCGGGTTAGTACCTACAAAATGACAAGAACTCACGGTGGGTTTCCCCAGTGGTTCTCCTCCGACGCCCAAGTCAAACAAATGTTTTAGAGAGAGAGAGAGAGAGAGTGGTGTCGATCCATCATTCTCATGCCTTTTAGATGATGGATATATATATAGGCTCCATTTGACTGTTGATGCATAGTAAAGTCTTGTTATTGTACAATGTGAACAGTGACCGGTAAAGTGTGTAGATATCAGGCATGATGCCCCATACCAATTCCTGACTTGATTTGACAAGTACCAAGATCTCAATAAATGCTAAAGATCATGGTCATTTCCGACCAACCATATAATCCCGAGACCTGGGTATAACCCGAGTGGGGAATAATAACTTCCCGACAACGTCATAGGCCATTGTAATCATGGTCAGGTGAGCTTATTCCTGTTTTTAAGGGACATCACTTCTCCTGACGTGAACAGTGTTTGGGTACACTCTCAATAGTGACTGACAGGTTGATTCCTCGCCTGGTGAAGCATGGGCCCCCAGTAAATCCCAGATTTCCTGGGATTCAGCCACCTAACCGCATCCCTTTGTCAGTCTTATCATTATTGCCTTGAGTCTACCAATGGAGCATCCGACACTTACGCTGCTCGGACCTTCAGTGGTCGGGCAATGCATCTCCCGGGAAGGTGGTTTTATCAACACCATAATTACAAATCACTCCCTATGTTTTAAAAAGTTCATTGGAGATCTTTGTGGTAAACTATAATTACAAATCGATCCCCGAAGTCAAATTCTGTTAAAATTTTTAACATATTCTGTTAAATGCCACGTCAGCGCCACGTGTCGCTAATAAGATGGCGACACGTGTCCATCTGAATAAAAAAAATATAAATTTATTAAAAAATAAAAAAATATACTTATTTTTGAAAAAGAAATAAGGAAGGCAAAGCGGTAGGCCAGCCACCCCTTTGCATTCTTTTTTTGTTTTTTTTTTTTAAAAAAATAAGTATATTTATTTATTTTTTAATAAATTCATATTTTTTTTTATTTAGATGGACATGTGTCGCCATCTTATTGGGGACACGTGGTGCTGACGTGTCATTTGATAGAGTCTGTTAAAATTTTTAACGGAATTTTAACTCTAGGGATCGATTTGTAATTATTGCTAACCACAAGGACCTCCGATGAACTTTTTGAATCATAGGGAGTGAAAAATAATTATAACATACCACAGAGACCAATAATGCAATTATCCCTTTAATTATTTATATATATATCGATAATAATTGGGTATATATAATTGTTAAAACTGATAACTGCTCTAATAACCAGTACCAAACCAGTTACTTGACTGGCCAGATTTACACCCCTTAGAGCACTTGTAGTAAACTCGTCAAAATTTCAGCAGATTTTGATGAAAAATATCACTTTTGTTATTTTAACTACTTAGTTTTCAAAAGCTCCAAATAATAAACAATTCAAATATTATCTACTTTCAAATAAATACTATTTTTTATTATCCTTCAACCAACCAACAAAATACCCAATCCAGACTTCGACCGGACCCAAACCCACTTCCATGGACCCAACCTTCGACGACTAGCGACTTCACGACCGGTGGAGGCTCGACGACCGGTTGTTCATCGCGAACCAGCTTCTTCGACAACCGGTGAGGCTCGACGACCGGTGAAGGCTCAACCTTCTCTGTTTCGATGACCGGCTTCTTCGACTACCGGTGGACGCTCGACTTCTCTGCTTCTAGATCCACCGGAACCGGCTTTCCACGACGACCAGTTTCTTCGACGGCTGGCTTTTCCTCACGACCGGCATCTTCTGGATCGATTTTGCCCTAAATCAGTTTCGCCCTTGATCGATTTTCACCTCTGAGACCAACGACCTTCACCCGCAAAATTGAATAAAATATTGCAAAACAAGAAGAGACAATCGACTTTGCTCTCAGCAGACCAGACGAGCCATTTCAGCGCTCACCAAATTTACTGTAGCAAAGACGAGTTCGTTGCAGACACGATTTTGATGATGAAACTCAGTTGATTTTGACGATTTCCTCACTTTGACGAGCTCATTACAAATGCTCTTGTGATCTGGTTGAGAATTTCTAGCAATGAACCAATAAAAACAAACAATTAGCGCAAAACTGCGCATCCGGGGAATCGAACCCCGGTCAGTACCGTGGGAGGGTACTATGATACCACTACACTAGATGCGCTGTACATTAAGCTAATTTTTTTGACATCTATATATTCCGTGACTCTCTTGCGCCTCTTGACTCTCTATCCTCCTTCGCGCTCTCTCCCAACTGTCTTCTAGGCCTCTCCATTGCCGTCGTCACCTTCACCCAAATCGTTGCCTCTGCATCTCCATCGCTTCTCTCTCTCTCTCTCTCTTCCTCTCAACCCAAAACGTCTCTCGGCCTTAAAATTCAGAAACTAAGCGTTAAACCCATTTTCGTTAACATCCCCAAATTTCTCTTTTTCTAGGCAAACTACGGACCACAATCGGTATATAAAAAGCTAAACAGAAGAAGAGGGAAGAAACCACAAATATCACCCAAACCAATAGTTCTTTCCCAAACTAACCCCACCCTGCCTCTCTATCCTCCACTCTACCACCCATCAAGTTATTACCTGTGCAAGACGAAGCTTGAAGCGGAAGCGGGAGCCAGAATCCGAAGACCAGAACGAGACTTGCAAGCTTCTCGTCGTCGAAGACCCAAAGAAAGAAGGTACCGTTTTTAATTATATTACTATAATAATTTTCCCTTGATCATCAGTTTGGTATCAGAGACCGTGAAAATTTATTGATTCTACTTGGTTCTGGTGGTACTATTCCTAGTTGGTGGCAATTACATTTTTATGCCAAGAAACGAAAGAAACATCAAAGTTTGTATAGGATTCACACTTTTTCTCTCGTTTCTTCTTCTTTCTTGATAAAATTGTAAGTGGCAAGAATTAAGCCTAGAACCTCTTAAAGGGTAGTAAACCTGATTTCTGTTAAGTGGCGCTAGGATTCACTCAAAGTTTCTGCAATAATCTAGTTTAGAACATGAGATGACTTCCATTGGTCAAATCGCTCTTTAATTGGACGGGCATATAATATTTCTTTTTATTTTTCGAACTTTTTTGAATTTGTGAATTTTTGTTCTTCTTTTAGCCTTTAGTGGGGACTATCTTTGTATAGTATTTTAATTTGGAAATGAAGAGTTTATGGAGTTAGGGTTTAATCAGGTCCGGAAAATGTTGAAAGTTCTCTAGCATTTTAATTGCTGGGAATGCAGGTATATTTGTAATATTGGTGCTTTATGTTACAAGCTGGAACATGCAATTTAAGCACTGTGATTAATTTGATGAAATATGAAAGTAGAGTTATGAATGCATTCGAAAATTGAGAATTTTGGAGCGCTGGGCACAATGCTCCCCAATTGATGACAGAGAATGAAATTGAAGTTCTGAATGGTGATTAAACACGCCAAACAGATCTGACCTTGTGTAAATTGGTTGTAAATTTGGAAGAATTTGACATTTTGGGATTATGTAATTAAGGGGATTTAGGAATTTTGCAATCTAGCTTTGGTTAGGATTGGTGGAACTAGTTAAAGCATGCGGTGAAATCCTTTGTAACCATGCATGAACAGAGCAACGTATAGCTAGTTTTTTTTTTAAAGTATTTTTTAATAAGTAAAGAAATATCATTAAAAGCGCAAAAGGCGCAACCCAAGTACAGAAGAAATATATAGGAGAAACACCTAGCTAGAATTAGAAAACAAGTCAAGAAAATCATGAAAATTAAAGAAATTAAGATCAAAAGCAGTTGTCCAATGGTAAAGAGTTGTGAAAAAGAAAGACTTAAGTTTCGTCACCATTTTGTCACTGGCTTCAAAACTTCTATAATTTATTTCCTTGCAAATACACTGCAAAAGGCAGGACGGAATCATCTTTCACATTACTGCACTCTGAGAACAGCCTCCCAACCCTCTCCAACAAGCAAAAAGGTCTATCCCAACTTGACTAAAAATAGCACTCTACAAGGCACTGACAATTTCATAATGGAGTAAAAGTTTTTTTTGATAAGTAAAAATGGAATATAATGGAGTAAAAGTTGATCCACAAACTCCCCTCTCACTGTACACATACAACGCCATTCAATTACAATAACATGCGTTTTCCTTAGGTTATTCATGGTGAGGATATTCCCTAGGGTGGCTGTCCAAACAAGACACTTTCACTTTCAAGAGAGCCGTATTCTACCAAATACTCTTCTAAGGGAAGGGAAGTGTTATCATGAGATACAAGGACGTTATAGAATGATCACCTTCCTACCTCAACTTAAAGGAATAAAACAAGTTAAAAAACGAAGCAAAAAATCCACCTGCCAATTGTGAGCATCTCTTATAAAGCTTACATTTCACCGACAGGAATCACTGGATAACTCTAAGTAATTTACCATGGAAGCATCCTTTACACAAGCAAAACTTTACAAATCCAAGAAAATATCCTTTAAGGACCTGGTTTGCACACCACTTGTAATGTTAGAATCTAATTTTAGAGACATCTTCCGCCTCAAATCTGGTATGACTAGAAAACTCTTCACAACCCTTCTTGACATTTTTGTACAAATCCACCCCATAAGACCCATGAATCTCATTAGAACACCACTCACTCCATGAGCTATCATATTTGGCGTCCATTATGATTCTCCACAAGGCCCCTCTCTCATGCCCCTATCAAAGCCACTTCCCAAAAAGAGCACGATTGACCAAAAGCAAATTTTGGGCCCCCAATCTTCTCAAGCAATCGGAAAGCAAACCTTGGACTAGCTAAGTAAGCAGGTGAAATTTGAACTCATCACCTAGCCCACCCATAAGAACACTGTAACTTTTCTATGTGATTGGCAACACTAGTAGGAAGGAGAAAAAGAGAAGAAATACGTAGGCAAATTGGACAGGGTGCTCTTTATCAAGGTAATCCTTTCATCCTTACATTCTCTTTCAACTGGCTAAACGATGCTCAGTCTTTTCAATAACACCATTCCAAATATATTTTTTCTTAAAAGGAACTCCCAGCGAAATACCAAGATACTTCAAAGACAAAGAAGACACCGTGTATCCTAAAACACTGGCCAAGCCATCAACATTATTGACATTACTCATAGGAACCAATTTTGACTTGCTCAGATTAATTTTCAAACTAGAAATAGTTTCAAAGCATAAGAATAAGGCACACAGCTAGTGTAGATGTTTGGGTTTGCCTCGCAAAGTAGCAAGGAGTCATGTGCAAATAGAAGATGGGAAATATGAAGTGCACCAATGTTCCTAGATCCCACATAAAAGCCTGGAAAAAAAAAAAAAAAGAAGCCCCCATCTACAGTAGCGGACAACATTTTACATAGAGCCTCCATAACAATGACAAATAGCAACGAAGACAAAGGATTTCCTATCTCAACCCACAAGAGCTACTGAAGAAACTAAGAGTGTCATTCACTAAAACAGAAAAGCGCACCAAAGAAAATGAATGTTGGCAATAAATGTGTATTTGGATGTATTAATATATATCCAAATAGTGCTCTTTACTTTCAAAAGAGTGCAAATATGCTTATGGATCCATGTTAAAAATGGTGAGTCAAGCTACACTTTTTGCAGAATGTGATGCATGGTATGCTAATGTCATAATGGTGCCATTATGAAATTATGTGTTGATTTTATTTATGTGATGGGCATAAATGGGTAGTGGAAAGGATTGGTTTTATCAATGTTGTATATATGAGACTTGTTATGATGAAATGGTTCCACAGCATTAGAAAAAGTGAAATTGGCACCTTGTGTGCATATTTCTTCTTAAATATTATACATGACTGTGGGCACCTTAATAATTGTTTGCAGCTCCTTGTTGCGTGTGAGTAACTAAAAAACTGGATCCAATAGAGCTATATAACAAGATGAATTCGAAACCCTGTCACAGCTGGGAGAAAGAATGAGAATCGTAGGACTAACCGGTGGAATCTCTTCGGGAAAGAGCACCGTCTCCAATCTATTCAAGTCCCATGGCATCCCCGTTGTCGATGCCGACGTCATCGCTCGTGTAGGTTCCTCTCTCTCTCTCTCTCTCATTCATCAAATTCTCCATTAGATCTGAAAACATTTTGACATTTTGGCAGAGTAAATTTTCTGTTTCCCATCAATCCCATGAACAATTATTAAAAAGAAAAAGAAATGAGAGAAGCAATTTTGTCATATCAATAAGCTGGAACAAATTTCCATAATTGATGATTCTGTTGTAATTTGTGATTGGCAGTAAAAATATCCCAGAACTTGCTACATAGTATGTGAGAAGCCATATCTTACCCCTTTTAGCATTTGTTATATATGTGTTCAAGTCACAACTTAGCATAATATGTATTTGAAAATATTCTTGATATATTAATTGAACAAACTATTGGGGAGTAATGTATCTTCGTGTCCATATTGTATCGTATGTGGACCATCGACAAATATGAGTTTGCATGCGTGTTTTTTTTTCTTCTTTCTTTTCATTTTCTCCGAAAAGTGTCTCATTTCGTCGTCTCAGTAGCAATTTATCTTAGTTGTCGAGTATACACGTGTCGGTGAAAAAAAAAATTAGGCCCCATATTTAAAATATATCACACTTAATATAATGTAATTAAGGTCTGAACTTACTAGTTCTAATATATTATATTATGGTCTCACCGAAAAAGATCATACAGTTCTAGTGAGCTTGGTCTTTTCATTTTGATAAGTTTGGTAGAATTTCTCACTTTCTTGTTTTAACGCCTTAAGCTGCTAGCAGGTCTTAACCTTTTGGTGGCTTCTGGTCTTTTTGCACATATTTTATACTGGATTTTGTCTACAGGATGTGTTAAAGAAAGGCACCGGTGGCTGGAAAAAGGTTGTTGCAGCATTTGGAGAGGACATTTTACAAGCGGATGGAGAAGTCAATAGGCCTAGATTGGGCCAAATTGTGTTCACTGATTCTGAAAAGTGCCAACTTCTTAATCGGTACTGATAATTAAGTATGTGCTTGAAAATTTAATGAAAATTAAAAAATTTCCCATTCTTTTTCCTTTTGTGTTTGTCTTATTTCTTTTTATTTGGTTTCTTGTAAGTGTGGAATTTTGTAACGACCCAAAAAAAGCGCTAGTCATATCTGCACCGTCACTCCAAAAGGACTAGTCAATTTGAATCTTACATATAATTATTTATAAAGCTCAATTTCATATAGTAAATAAACAGTGTGGGACTTAGCTCCCATAAGTGTCATTATAAACCACCGAATTTATGTGAGCTACTTATCTTCTCAAAGTGAGACCGGGGTGTTACAATCTCTCCCCTTAAACTCCTGACGTTTTCGTTAGGACCACATCATGCAGTGCTCCAGTACCACTTGACGTTATTGGGTGGCTCTGATATAATTTGTAACGACTTAGGGAAAACACTAACCATATCTGCACTATTACCTCAAAAAAATTAAGTCAATTTGAAGCTCCCTATAATCACTTATAAAGTCCAGTTTCACCTAGTAAGTATGTAAGCAGTGTAGAACTTAACACCCATGAGTGTTTTAATAAACTACCCACTCTATGTAGGTTACTCATCTTCCTAAAGTGGGATCGAGGTGTTAACAGAGTTTTGAATTGAACTTTTCATATTTTTATATGACATTGTTTCTATTTGTCTGGATCATATATGGCTATAGTTGTATCATTCTTGTCTGGCTTTATGGTAGTATGAAGTAATGTTATCAAATGTAATAAAAGAAACATGATATACTAATTGAATTTCTACAGGAACTTGTTCTTCTTGTATTTTTTTTAACTTATTGCATTCATTCATTTTTTTTTTCTGGCTTCGAAAAATAAACCGCATGGTATTTTGTTACTTATTTTGCTCGAGTTCCCTTTGTGATATCGAGTAAATCGAACTTAGTTCCACTTTGGGTCAACACTAACACCATTCAATTGGATTGTCTGCTGGATGAAATTTGGTTCTCAAAATGTAGATTATAGAAAGTTGTTATCTTGCAAACATTGGTTATTTAGCTTAATTTGAAATCAGCCTGTACTTAACTTCTTCAAGGAGACAATTCAGCGGTCATGTTATTGCAAGCTAATTTCATGATTACCAAGCAGGTCAAGTTTTAGGAGTATAAACTATTTATATATGTATAAAGTAACCCAATTACTATTATCCACATTGCCTTAATTTGCCACAATATTCTTGGTAATGCATTATTGGAAATGTGTATTGAACTACTTTCTCACAGAAATTGCATATCAATCAGTTCTGAAATTTGGTTATTGGTCTTCTTAAAGGATATTGGCTTCTTATATATCCTCTGGCATCTTCTGGGAAATTATGGAGGAAAGAGTTTGAGGTTATTGTTCTTGATGTCCCTTTGTTGTTCGAGACCAAGATGGACAAATGGACAAAGCCCATTATAGTTGTGTGGGTTGACCCTGAAACACAACTTAGACGACTCATGGCAAGAGACAGAACAAGCGAGGAGGATGCTGGAAACCGGATAAATGCTCAGATGTCTCTGGATTTAAAAAGGACGAAGGCAGACATAGTGATTGACAATACAGGATCATTAGAGGACTTGAATGAACAATTTAAGAAGGTATTTTTTGAGGTCACAAAGCCCTTGACATGGACTGAGTTTGGGCTTTCCCGGCGGGGAGCATTTTCGGTTCTTGTTTCGTCATTATAGGTGTTCTTATATGCCGGAAAAATCGCGAGTGATAATGGTTTTGAGCCATTATGGTAACTTTCCCAAACTTCATGTACTTGATTAAGATTTAAGATTTGTCGGTGCATCTCATTTAAACCAATATGTGCCTTGCACCTTTTTTTTTTTTTTTTTTATTTATTTATCACCCCTTGAATCTTTAAGTGGAAGGAATTTAATAAATGATTAATGTTATTTAGTAGACTATTATACGACTGGCATATAACTTGATAATGTGACGGTAAAAATTAACCATTAGATCAAATATTTGTAAAAGAAAAGAAAAAAATAAAATAAGAATCAAAGACAATTGTATATCAGTCTGCTAAACAACATTACTCTTAAAAAACCATGTCATACTTCTAGGTGATGTTATGAAGCGTCACTCTATAGTTAGGCACTGCAGTGTTTGTTCTCTTCAATGGCGCTGATGAAAATCTAATCTCTCAAGGAGGAGTGGGGATGCTGAAAGCCCAAAATAAAGGATCCCTAAGGATTTCATACTTTGATAATTTTATTTGTGCTTCATTTTATCCCCAGGCCAAGTTAATGTAAACAACTGTTGGGGCTATTGCTTGGGTCAAGACACAGATTTGACAAAGTTTTTTTTTTTTTTTTAAATTGGGTTGGAAAAAAAAAATTTATTTATTTTATGAGTAATTCAATCTCATTAAAAGCGTAGAAAGGTATAACCTTAAACCGACATGTATTCAAAATGTATACGAGAATTAAATGCATTTTTTACTTGTCAATTGAGCACATTTGATTTGAACTTATGCCAGTGCAATGGATTGGGTCGAAAGAAACTTTTCTTCTCTTTTGAAGCTGGAAAAGGCGTCTGCAACCCATCATACTTTCAAAGTTGAGCACTAAGCTGGTTACAAAATATATTTATTATTCATGTTTTTTATTCACATTATTTTATCCCTTAAAATTCACTAGGATATCAATGATAATCGTTTTGTTGGGAATAATCTGAGACGGCATTCCACTGCAGTCGTTTTCCATGAATATAGGAACTTTTGTAATCTTCATATGTTCCAAAATTTACTCCCTTATGGCATGTTTTGGTAACAATTTTTTTTTTTTTTTTTTTTTTTTTTTTTTTTTTTTTTTATGACATGTGGCAATGGTATTATAAGAATATTTCGACAAAATGAGCTTTTTTGGCACTCTTTAGTAGTTTGTGGGGCCCAAGTGATGCACTTGATACTTTAAAAACGGCAGGTAGTTTAGAGGGCTTTTTTATAATTAACCCTGTTATTATTTTTCAAAAACATGTTTGAGTTGTTTTTTAGAATTCAAATCTATTTAGATTTTATTCAACTTTTTCTAATTTTGTCTAAAATTTTCTAAACAATCCAAACATAATTTCAAAAAATTAATTTTATCTGTATTCGTAATTTTGAATATAATACAAAATAAAAAATATAATACAAAAAAAATAACACGCCCAAACAAGCCCTTATCTTTGATTGCTGCTTCAATTGGCCAAATCCAAGATGAAAATTACATTTAATCTGTGGATTTGTCCCTTCACCAGACCTGGGTAAGCCAAGTCCATTTCAAAGAGGTTGTGTACGCCTCCTAGGCGACAAATTTTATTGATTTTTTTTTTTTAATTTTTAATTTTTAATTTTTAATTTTCATGTTAGAGGTATATCTCTAACCAATAAAATGCTCGGGGTATTACATATATTATTACGGTCCTCTTAGAACCCGACGTGAAAGTCCATAATTAACTAAATGATTAATAGTATACAGTTGACAAGGTCACAAGGCCCTAACTACTTAATTTGATAAGTCTGATTTTAACTCAATCATTTAACCAATTATGATCCGTCAAGTCAGTTTGTAAATAACTTTATTTGTAGTAAAAATTGAAGTCTCCTTAGAAGCACCCATCCATGAGTGATTATCTAGTATATATTACTGCCATACAACTTGATAATTTAACAATAAAAATCAATAATTAACTGTCACGTTATCCAAATTATATGACAGGCGTCGTATAACCGTTAAAAAGCAAGAACTATTAGGAGTGCCCCGTCTTGTCACAAGTCACTCCTAGACCTGTAAAGGCAGGGAAAGCCATTGGATTATAAAAAGTGAGAGATGAGTGCTACAATATTGTAGTGTTGGCTGGTGTATTCAGATGGAAATTTTTGTAGCAATATAAAATATAAAATATAAAATATAAAATATAAAATGCTATTTCTACAAATGATCTTGGCCGAAGATATAAAATGTTATCCGCAATAAAAATTAAATTCTTGTGTATATCGTGCTTTTGCCTTTCTTTTTCTTTTTCTTTTTTCTTTTTTATTTTTATATAAAGCTCTCCGCCATGCGCGTCCCTAATCAGGTAACAAGTTGCTGTTTCTTTGAAATGCTGATTGACTACTGTCGGGGAGTATATATATATATATATAACAACATTTGCTTTAAATATTAGGCTTTTTTTTTTTTTTTTTTTTGACGGTAAAATGTTTTTCCTTGAAAAAGAACGGTTTCTTTTGAAAACATTTTGTGATATTTGGCTCGTACAAAAAATAGTGATGGCGGGCAATAGCCATTGACGTTCAAAAACGATTGGGACTTTTGGTAGCGACATATATATAATAAAGGGATAAATATATTTTAGCCCCCCAAACTACCACATTTTTTTTCGGATGGCTCCCCAAGCTACCAATGCTTAGATTATGGCCCCACAAACTACCACTTTATGATTTTTTAGCTTCATCCGTCCATTTATGCCGTCAATTCTAAACAGAAATCCGAAAATACACCTCCTACACTTTGAAATCCCCACGATTAAGGGATGAGTATTTTCGGATTTTTGGCCAATTTCTATTAGAATTGACGGTATAAATAGACGGATGTGGCAAAAAAATAAGAAAGTGGTAGTTTGGGGGGCCGGAATCTAAGCATTGGTAGTTTGGGGGGCCATTCGGAAAAAGGATGGTAGTTTGGAGGGCTAAAATATATTTAACCCTATAATAAACCATGAGAGAGCATGCATCCGAGAAGGAAAAGTTTAAACTAAAAAAATGGTTTACGGTATTAAAAAACATAAACTATTTTTTGAAGATTAAAGAAGCTTTTCCGGTATGTTTTTCAGTTTGACCATCATTTTTAATTGCATTAAACACCAAAAAATACAAAAAACATTTTATGTCAAAAAAAAGATGAATTTTATAGAGTTGACGAAAGTTGGTTGTATAAGAGTGAGAAATGTAAAGCAAAATGAATCAAGTACTATTGCTATTTGTTTAGTTTTAGATATGTACGTTAACTAGAAAATGAAGTTATTTGTCATTGGGATGTGTTATTTCTATATCACATTATTCTATATCAACTCTACATCAAAACATATTAGGTGTGAGACCCATGTATATGGGACCCATATGCATGAGTCCTACACCCTATGTATATTGGTGTAAAGTTGATGTAGAGTAATGTGATGTAGAAAAATCATTTCCCATTTGTCATTATGTATCGATCATACATGGTTTGAACAAGGAAGCACGTGAGATAGTATGGAGACATAATTTTTAGTAAAATGGAGATGAATTATTTCATTATTTAGATTAAATTTCACATGCATGTTTAATAATAGTGAATATGTTGACACGTTATTTAAATTTTTTAAATGACGTGATATGATATACATTATTAAATGCAATAAAATAAAAATCTAGACCATTTTATTCCCTTGAAATGGAGATGATCATATTCCATTTTCTGTATGTAGGGGTGAAAAGGCGGACGGTTAATAACCATCTACATACTAACAACTCTAAATCGTTAACTGCAAAATTGCTTTTGTTGGCGGTTGGAAAAAATCTCTAATCGCCTAAAACGGGGTGGTTAGCAGTTTTAGAAGTAGGTGTTGGCGGTTACTAACCGCTAGTCGCCGACCCATATATACACACACACACACACACAAAACAATATCGTTTTGGTGATAAACACTAAAACGACGTTGTTTAAATTCATATAGGATTCTAAATGACACCATACATTCGGTAAAAAAAAATAAAAAAAACCTTATAAACATTTAAAATAAGCTCCAAAAAGAGGTTCAATGAATGCCTAATACCAAAAATAGACTCAAAATGTTTAAATTTAAAAGCGGTTATGCAGTTTGGTTATAGTTTTAAATAACTGCTAACCGCCCTATAAAATGAAATAATAGCATAAGACGATTACGGTGAGAGGCAATAACTGTTAATTGTAACCGCCTTTTCACCTCTATCTATCTTGATGTTCTAAAATGCTTTAATGAAAAAGAAATTAAACTACAGGAAAAATATGGACCTCACTGCTTAATTATCAAACAATATTGTAATCCCTTTTGATAGCTAGAGAGTTGGATCGGAGTGGGCAAATCCTGGGGGTTTCCACTTTTGATCATTTTGGTCCTTTCAATTATGGGTTTGGACAATCTGATCACTAGTGGATGGAATATGTTGCATGTTAATGGGGCACTACTTGTTGATGTCAATTTAAACTCAAATTCTTCGTTGAAAAAGTAGAAAAAGATTTTATATATATATATATATATATATATATATATATATATATATATATAAAATTGAAAAAAAAAAAAAAAAAAACCTCTGAAAATATCATAAATGCAGAAGTTGGCAATTTTATGATGTCAGGAGAACCGGTTTGATTCTTGATTATATATATATATATATATATACACCACAAACTTTAATGATTTGATCCTCTGAAATATGCGTTGGTACGTACGTACGAACGTGAAAGTAGTTGATCAAAATTAAATTTTGAGTGGATGCATGGGTGGTATAAATTAAGAGCGAGCATAAAAGCTTCACTAACAGCCGGTCGGATTAGGTTGTTTCTTCAATCTTATTGAGGCTGGCCATGGGCATTCAATTGTTTCCATCAACACTGTTCAACCTCAACTAATTTTACGAGTTCTACACTATAAGCAAAATTCAACAAGAGTGGAAGCACAAAATTTATTTAGACAGATAAATTTTATATAGGATATTTTATAATATTTCTCTAAATTGCTAGTAATTTGGGCAAACGTATATTGCATATAGGGACGTGCAAAACTAGCATTCAAAACCCCGGATTTGGTTTTTGTTTTTGGGCTTCGGGTCCAAAATTGGTATATTCGTGCTGGGCGGGTTGCGGGTCAGAATTTTGAAAAAACCCAGGAAACCGCCCCGCAGGAAGTTAGAAAAGAAAAGAAAAAAGAAAAATAAAAAGACTCTAACCCCACTTAACCCTAGCGCACCGTAGCCCCTCTTTATTTTTTTCATTTCTTTTCTTCTAGAGTTTTCACCCTAGCGTTGCACCCCCCCCTCCCCCCCTTCTTTTCATTTTTTTTTCCTCTCTTCACAGCCTCCCCTTGCACGGCTATGCAGATCTTCGCCTTTTCATCTTCTTTAACCTTCACCAAAACCCTAACTCAATCACCCCCTCCCTAACCCTAGACTTGTTCTTCCTTTCCCGCCATGCCCGTGCTCAAAGGCCCCCATTTCTAGTCCTCGCCATAGCTCTCTCGGCCCCTGCTATAGCCTTCCAGACCGAGACGCCTTCGGGGGAAGAGGGTGAGTGGTTCAAACTTCGCCATTCTTAGCAATGAAACAGAGCTTTTGAAATGTTTATGTTTTGATGAAGTAGATAGTTTTTATGGTTGATTTTGATTTTGAGTGTGTTTTTGGTTATCAAGTTGTGAAACCTAAGTGGAAAGCAGCTATAGATTTCAAGTAGATAAGGGAGAACAATGTGCCGAGCTTCATTTTCTTCACTCCCCACCCCACTAAACCCGCAGCCCCTGCCTCGCAACGAATTTCCCCCCCTTTTTTTTATGTAGACTGCAGGTGAGGAATTCTCAATCTGTAGGGGTGGGTGGCGGGGGCAAAAAAGGCGGAAATTTGCCCCGCCCCGTGCCTATCTCTAATTACATGGACTTTCTCAAAATTTATTTGAACATGTGGGTTTTATAAATTCATTCCTGTCTAGAGCACACCTAACTAGCAATTAAATGAGCCAATTCTCGCCGCGTGAGGGGAAGTTTTCCCACCAACTCTCCACTCGTCTCCTCCATCCACATTAACAGTGACAAGATCGATCTCTCTTTGTAGATTCCTTCCCCTTCTAATTAATTATCACTTAGAGAGAAAAAAAAAAAGAAAAAAAGAAAAAATCTCAATGTATAAGGATATACGTACGAGTGTGGCAGACGTACATTACAAGTAACCCTTGAGGGGTAGCTTGAATTAGTTGTTTCTCCATTAATTAATTAACAATATTTGTTGCCTACAGTTCTGCATTCTCAAAAGTCAAAATTAGGATTATTTTATTTACTTTAAGAATTTTTTTTTTATTTTTTTTATGACATCTCCGCATAAGAGGGACTTTAAGAGTTTGTTTAAGAACTTTAAAAAGTACTTAAAAGTAATTTTTTTTGATATATTTGGTAAAAAATTCCAAGTGTACTTCTTTAACTTTTGGGAAAAGCTTTAAATAAAGATTTTTCTAAAAAGCTATTTTTTTACTTTAAAAGTTATATTTCCCTAAATATCAGACAATTTTTTTTTTTATTATTACATTATTGCAAAAGTTTTTATTTATATTCAAATCAGAAAGCTTCATATATAAATATATATTAAGTTTAAAGCCTCCATCTATAGTTTAATTCTAGAACCTGCTAGAAGTAGAATAACACGTACCATGAAAAAGCAAATATGAATGTGAACAGCACTTTTTGTTTCAAAACATTAATTTGGATTATAATTAACCTAATTGGATTTATTTACTGGATTAATTAGCTTCACTTGTTAGAATCTTCTAGATCTATCAAGTATATATCCCACCAGCCACGAAAAAAGGATTGTGGGTCCATGCTTCTGCTACTCAAATAAAATCGCCTAATCTTGGCTGCCAAGTTGTAGCTAAAAAAAATAATAATAAAAAAAATTAAATTTACAAATACCGAAGCATAATACAAATACTGTTAATTTTTATTATATCAATTTAATTTATTCGCATAACACTTTACAACATAATTATGAAATAATTAAATTTACGTATGGAAACTCACGGAGAATATATAATATTTTTCTATTATAATAAGAGTTCGTGGGAATTTTTTTTCTTCTTTGTAATAAATCTTTTAAGAAAAGCACTTGGGCTTCTTTGGCAAACTATTCTAAATCTCCCTATATTTCTTTTTCACTTCTTCCAAAAAAAATTAAATAAAACACATTTTAATTTTTTTACACTTTTTATATTACATTAATAATTTTTTATTACAATTCAAATAAAAAAACTCACTATAAAACAATTTTTTTTTTACCTTTTTATAAAATATTCTCAAATTTTACCCCACATCGTTATTTTTTACTATTATTCAACTACACAGTTACTTACCAAATAAGTTCGATGCCTTTTCTAAAAGATTAATTAGGAACATCTTGAATCCTTGATCGTCAAGTACTCGGTCACTTGACTTTACCGATCCACGTGTCATTAGGCAATAGTGGTCCCCTGGATGTGGAGGTGATGTGGCGTCCATACAAATGCTTTTTTTTTTTTTTTTTTTTTTTCTTTTTTTTGGCCTTTTTCTCCACCTATTTTACTCCCTTCTTACTCCATTTTTTTTCCCCCTGAAACCTTTGCTCTCACACACACACACACACTCAAAAGCTCCCCTTTCCTCTCTCTCTCTCTCTCTCTCTCTCTCTCACACACACAGAAAGATGGCAAACAAACCCCCTCAAGAAGCCCCGGAAACCTTAAAATACCAGGTAATTAAACAGATGACTACTCTTCCTATGTAGAGTACTCTAGACGTACTTGGGTTCTTTTCTTCTCTCTTTCTCTCTTCTTTAATTCTCTCATTTGTTAATTTCTGGCTAACTCCATCTCCATACCATAATCCTACAGACATGGGTCTTGAAGGTCTCAATCCACTGCGATGGCTGCAAGAAGAAAGTCAAGAAAGTTCTTCAAGGCATCGAAGGTTTTTTTTTCCCAACTCTAATACTAATGCCTTTGTTTTCTGCAACTCTGTTTTTTTTTTTTTTTTTTCAATATTTGGGAACACTTTAAGGTAGAATCATTTTGTGTACTCACGCTTAAGAGGTAAACCCAAAGTTCATACTTCACACACGTGTGAGTGTTTGCGTTTAATTTATATATATTTTTATAGATTGCTATATTACTGTCTGGATTTTTTTTTTTTTTTTTTAACGAGCATCCTTGTAAATTAAATTCCTCACTCTTTGTACATTCTTCAATGTTTTTAGGTGTTTATACGACGACTGTGGATTCTCAGCAGCATAAGGTTACCGTGACCGGAAACGTGGACGCAGATACTCTTATCAAGAAGCTTCAGAGATCAGGGAAACACGCAGAGCTTTGGCCTGAGAAGAAGGAGAAGAAGTCCGGGAAACAGAAGAATAACGAGAAACAGAAGGACCAGAAAAATACTGAAGAAGATGGCGGCGACGGTGAACAAACAATTGCAGACAGTGATGGTGGCGAGATGGATAACGAGGACGGTGAAAATGAAGAGGCTGGTGGAGAAAGCAATGGTGGAGGAGGAGGAGGAGCTGGGAAAAAGAAGAAGAAGAAGAAGAAGAAGAAAGCGCAAGTTGGTAATCCCACCAATGCCGGCGGTGAACATCCCGGCGACGCACTAGAAGGAACTGTTTCTCCGGGCGGGGCTCCCCATCCCCATGACATGGCCCCACCTAAGGCGGCGATGAATCTCAGCCCTCCACGTCAGCACGTGTACCCATATCCACCACCAATGATTAATTACCACACTCCTCCATATGGAATGAGTTACAGCACGGCGTACCCTAGCACTAGCACTGCTTCATATTATGCCTTTCCCAATCCCATGCATGCTAATAAGTACACTCGCCCTGAGTTCTACCCGCCGCCGCCGCCGGCATCTCGTCCAATTGATCATCCCTACGGTGACTACGACGACGACGAAAGTACTGGATGCTCAATCATGTGATCGATCATGAAATTAATTACGTAATGATCATCGATATATCGAGGGATAAAATTTTGTAAAGAAAATAAGGAGTTGTTGTTAAGAGGGTTGGAGGGCATTTAGTGCGTGCGTTGTCTTTATTTAGCTTTATTAATTAAGTGCTATGGTTATGGGGGGTTCGCTTAAACAAGCCAATTAGTTTGTAATCTTTGTTTGTTTGTAGGCCGGGCCTCAAATTAATCTCCTTTTCCCTCCCACGTCTTATGTGTAAAGTAGATCTTTTAATTTGTTTATGCATGACAATCTCTTTTTTTCCGATCGATCTCTCTTGCTATAGGAAAAGACTAAAGAGTAAAGCCGGCCATACAATGAAACAACTCATCGATCAATTATTAATTTCAAGCTCCTACGTACGTACGTACGTCTCTCCAGGGACGGAGCCAGACATTTTAATGAGAGGAGGCCAAATAATTTTTTTTCTTAAGTATGGGTTAAAGTATGAATATATATTAAGACAAATTGTAAGTAAATTAAACATAACCTAGTTTTAATATTTTTATTATTCCCTTTAAATTAAAAATTAATAAGCAAAATTGAAAAGAGTTTTTTGAAAAAAAAAAAAATCTTAATTTCTGTACTAAAATTGAGAAATTTGAGTTAGATGAATTGTGTGTTTCTCGACGTTCTCGCAAGACTTTACTTGAATGACATGGCTCTTAAAACTAACATTTTCTTACCCCTTTTGTTAGAACAACCCACTCTAACTAACACAATAGCCCACTAACTGTTATACAAAATACACTATATTCTACACAAAACAAATTATGCTAAATGCAACACAACAAATGAAATACATATCTTCTAGACTTTTCTAATGTCATCTAGCTATATTGAAATGAATCTCCATTTCATGATATCTTTGGCCACACATCCTTAAGAAATTGAACTTTGTCAGACGTGGGACTCCTCAAATCCACATCTGTCTTCTTCCAATACACTGATTTACTAAACCATTTTCATTTACTTTGAACAAAATCTCTACAACTTTGTAAAACTCCTTCCATTGTTAGCATTCTCAGACATGCATGTCCGTTGCTACCCGTGAAATATTAAAAGAAATTTTTTTGACAATAAAGCTATCGTTCCAAATGAATTGAAACTAGTTAAAGAGATGATAAAAGGGAATAGACCAAGGATCGAGCCACAAAAATTTCTTACTATGGGCCAATAGGCCAAAAAAACCTTAATTTTTTTTTTTAATTTTTTTAATTTTACCTTAATTTTTTTTTCTCAAGAGTTGGGGGGGGGGGGGGGGGCATGCCTCTCTCCGTCATTGCATCTCTCAATTATATCAAGCATCTCTCTGCCTAATAATGGTCGAGATTCTTTCATCAAAATTATTGGCATTTTCTTTCCCGAAATACATGAACCGGTCTATATATTTCTCATTTTATTTTTCTTGTTTCTATTCTTTTAACCGACGATAACGATTGGGTCTATCACTTCAAAAGAGCTAGCTAAACAAATTGCATGCAATTGAAGTTCTATAAAATCACTTATAAAGTTCAACCTCATCTAATAATGAACTGTGTAAACCCTCAAACGATCTACATGAGCTAGTACTTGTTGGGAATAATCCCACTCAAACTCTGCCCATCTGAAAAATCATGGGCCTCCAAGCCAGTACCGACCCAAAAAAAAAATTGTGGGCCCCAAGCAAGACAGCAAAGCTCCCAGATGTGCCTATCGGGAGATGGACACTCAAACGAATCATTTCCGAAAAATGATATTTTCGAGAATACATGACAGGTGGCACATCCAGTTTGAGTCTTTAGAGTTGACACATCCCAGTACCAAGATAATTGAACCTCTCCAACCAAGGCTTGAGACAAGCATGTCCCGAGAACCCAGGTCTCATCTCATAGAATCCAGATTAAAATCTTACTCCAAGCCGAATTGGGGTAGGAGTCACAATTCGGGTCCAATTAGTACTCTTTGAAGAATCTGGTCAATAGCCCTACTCTCAATTGAATTGAGATAGGATTCTCGGTCCAAATCTAATCTCTAAAGATTTGGCACCAAATTAATCTTACTCCCAAATGAATGTGGAAAGAATCCTAATCCATGTTTGATAAATAATCCAAGTCCAAATCAGGTTGACGGTGTTCTTAGGTCAAGTTGGTGCAGAAGACCTAATTCAAGTCTAACTTTACTTTTTAGTCTATAAATAGACTCTTATACCAGTTGGTATAAACTTTAATTAGATTGAGGTTTTGTACATTAAACATACTTTTTTTTTCAGAGACCGATTTAGATATTAGAGTGAAACCCTCGATCGACAACATCTCTTAGTTTGAGTTGTTTTGCATTAATAGCAAAAAGTTCTAATTAACACACTCATTATTAAGGTGAGACTGAAGTACTGTCAGATAAACGCCAATCGGGTTGGCTTCCTATTCTCCTCGAGAAAGCAAACTAAAAGATGTTTGTGTATGTCTCCTTTTACTTTCGATGCACTGAGAAATAGTCTAGTCTCCCTACTCTCCATTGAAACGCACGCTAGTTTGTGGTGGTTGTGTTTAGCCTTTTTCTTTCTCTTTTAACTAATCTCTGTAGTACTGGACTACTGGGTATGGGGACCAACGCGTGCAGAAGAAATGCCTTCTTCTTCCCCACCCTTTTTTTTTTTTTTTTTTTCGACTTTGGTCGGATTTTTTTGGTGGAAAATCTGGTGGGGTTGGGCGAGAAGTTGCATTCATTGATGATTATAAAGAAAAGCCTCCTAATAAGCCATGCTCATATCAATGATCATGTTACGACCAAAGTCTCTTGGGTCGAACAATACGTACAACATCTCTTAATTTAAGAAATATGCACGATCGACCAAGTTGAAAGCAGCTTTAATTTAGTAACTGCGTAGGTAAAAAAAAAATGTTCGAACCTGCTTCAAATAAGAAAAAGGACCCTGAAATCTCTCTCAATCATCTTTATGGATCGAACCAAACGGCCTTTCGACCGAGCAACCTGATGATCACTTTTTATCTGGATTAGAATATTCACAACGGATTATACCTCTTTTCTACCATGAAAGAGCATTTAATATGCTTTATCCTCTCACATATTCTAGAACAAAAATAGAAACCCTATGAATTAACGGGCGCATGCATCAATCTAGAAGGCTCGATCTATATATATATATATATATATAATTTGATTGTTAATTATATACAGAACAGAGCTATATATATTGTAATCATTCGAGGGGTACCATATGCAAGATTAGCATAAATTGATGAACTTATCTGAAGTAATTATAACACTGAAACATAATAATTAAAAGATGCCCTCACGTACGCTCTTTAGATGCAAAGGTTGAATGATGTGATTTCTTGGGTCCCTCTTGATGGGGTTTGGATTTATAGAATCTAGAGAAAAAATCCACCTTTTTTCTATATCGAAGTCCTCCCAATATATCTTTGATCATTAAAAGTTGTTCCATTATCATGTAAAATTGCCCGTGTTGCCTTTTCTGTCCGGGTTTGTTCGAGTGATAAGTCATTTGATTTAAGTGTCTTATAAATATTAAGTCTAATTAAAGTTCGATTTATCTCAAATATAAATAATATTTTTGAGGTTACACTCACAAGCGAAAGTTTGAACTTTATCTGACCCGTATAAAGAGAAAGTTTTGTACAGTATTTTAAAGATCAAGTCAGAACGAAGCCCCAAAAATTAGAAGAAAAAAACAATTATATATGGACTGCAATGTCCTTTCATTCCCTAATCATGCATGCTTTCGGGTGATCAGTCCACAGGCAGCATTGCTTTTGCAGTACACATTGAATGCAACTTTTCTTTGTGTTAGCATTCGGAAATTATTGAAATGCTTTAGTGGATTAGATGTCTTCGTCTTTCTAACTATTACAACCAAAAGAAAAGCTACCAAACTAAACAAGACAGAAGCTAGGCTCCAACGTACGTAATGCTGAGCTGAGCCTGAGACCACAAGTATTGATAGAACTATTACCTCTTGTGCTATTCTTATAACTTGACATATACATACATACATACATACATACATATATATATATATATATATATATATATATATAGAGAGAGAGAGAGAGAGAGAGAGAGAGAGAGAGAGATTTGGCAAAATAACTGGTGGAAAAGGGTACAAAATTAGGATATTTGTTTGATGTTAATGAGATGAAACGAATGGGGACGGCATATGTTGTAGTATTCATAATAATGAGGAGAGAATCTTAGTCCAAAAGCAAAATGCATCTCGTATATATAAAAAATCTGCTAACTCTGTGACCAGCCTATCAAATAATTGTAATGGATTTTCTTACTTTAAGAATTCTTGGTACTGCTCACTCTACTGAGATTTTTTCGGCAATGCTTCTAGAAAAGAATAACTATATCCCAGTGGTTCGATCCTGGGACCTAGAGTACTGTCTCGGTAAGGGCATACATTAAACCCTTTTATTGCTTTGACTATATATAATTGCAGCACGTACGGGCCCGCGGGGAAAACAACAGCGATGCTTAACTTAGACAGAAAGAATGCATTTTTTTCTTTTTCTTTTGAAAGATCGAGTGACTCTTGCTGATCAATGAATGAAATAATTTTTATTTTATTTTCTTTTAAAAAAAAAATTGGTCCGGAGGAGATTCTTTCAATTCAATCTATTAAACTACTTACATTCGTTCTTAATTAGAACATGTAGAGAATTAAAAATGCTTGTAAAAATTACATGTTTTAATTAAAGAATAAATGACAGTTTAATAAATTGAGTGTAAAAACTTTCCTCCATTCTCATTTGGGTTTGTCTTACTTTATTATGTATAGTGTTAAATCATATCACCACTTATATCAAAAACTTAATTAAGCGGATAGGACGAGATGCATTCAATCATTTATTTTATATTCTAACATTTCTTCTTACATGTAGGATCAAACTTGATTTCCCTTAATTAGTGATGCCCAACACGTAAAATATTATTTAATTGAATTGGGAGGTAAATGGAAAAGTCATTAGGTTCGAACTCAAGACCTTTGACTTTGATATCATGTTAAATATATCATCACTTATCTAAAAAGTTTAAGCTAAATGAATTTAATCATTTATTTTATATTCTAACATATAGATCGAAGGTCGAACGTTAGCTTTTTTTGGAAGCAATTTTTTTTTTTAATTTTTGTTTTTGTTTTCACTACAAATTATCATATGCAAATTTAGAATTCAATTATGTGAAAAAATCAAAATTTTACCTTTGTTTTTTTTCCCGTGAAATTCACATTCGTACAAACTCAAAGCGCCCAAAATATCAAAAACTACATGAACTATTTGAATTTTAGGGTTTGGAGTTAAAAAAAAAATAAAAAAATCCCTCTTGTGACATTTTTTGACCAAGTCCAATATGCTTACATTGAGAGTGATGGAGAGGAAAAAACATGAATATCTTTTGTGTAATAATGATCGGTATATATATATATATATATATATATAGAAGAACATCAACATCGAGAGCAAAAGGTGACCCACTTAATTAATTGGTAGATAAAAATGTTGCTAGGTTAATTATCTAATTAGCAGGTGATCATAATTATTAGCATTAGCTAGCACTTAATCAGTGCACGGATCGAACTCATTGATGTTAAAAGACATGTCCCGTTAGCGGGGGACCATTGGGGTTTTGATAGATGGTCACAAGCAAGTACTTTTGCACAAGTTGATGGATCGATGGATCTTTGATCGAATGATCCACACCGCCCATAAAGTGCATCATTTGACTCGAACCCTTTGTTACAACCAGCTAGTGTGCATAAACCCCCCACATAATCCATTTATATATATATATATATATATATTCTCTTTCCGGCCTTATACTCCATCCACATGTGTCCACATCACTAAAATTTTGTTCCATCTCAATTTTGCTTGGGAGATCCTTTAGGGCTGCCGATCAAATGCCTGACCAAACTTGTGCTGAAAGTTGTTGGTAATAAAAATCTTGGAAAAATAAATAAAAGCAGGAAAAGAATATTAGTGAATTATTTACCTATGTAGCTTCTACCATATCTGTCTTCAAATGATTCCAAAGTAGAAGATCTTTTGGGTTTTCTTTCTTTCTTTCTTTCTTTTTTTCAAAATAAAAAAGAATGAAGGCTAAACTAGGCTCAGTTTGCTTCAACGTAAAATATTTTCTGTTGAAACAATGATTTCAATTAAAAATAATTTTTACGTATCTTAAAAGAAGTTTTTTTGGTCAACCGAAATACTAAAAAATAAGTAAAACCTTTTTCACGTCGAAACAAATAGAGCCTTAGTGAAAATAGGTTGTCCAATAGACTACCTCAATTGATGCAACCGCATAGAACATCAGTCTTTTTTTTCTTTGTCCAACCCAAACGGAGCCTAAAAAAAAAGAAATTGGGTTTATTTAGCTCTTCAAAAGGAAATTTACATATGGCCGGATTTGCTTTTTTACCGGAAGTTTATGTCTAATTTTTTTGAAAAGCCTATTAAGGGCCGAGCAGCTTCCTATTAGCAAGTCTTCCCACATATTGTGCCACGAGATCGAGTAATTATTTTTATGTATTATTCTAAAAAAAAGTCCAATAATGTTAAAAGGAAGACTTCTATTTATTTTTTGTCTTTCAAAAAATAATGTGTCTTTTAAAATTATTATTAGATAAAAAAATTCAATATCGATTTATTTCAAATTCAATAGTAATTTTAAAAATTACGTTATTTTGAAGGAACAATCTTTCTTCCAGCATTACTCGAGTATCGAGAGGGAGCCAAACATTCTGAAGAGTGGCATCAACATGAACGATTAAACGACAACAACAAATGGTAAAGAACATCAACGGACCTAGAAGTTTCTCTGTCGTTTCTATTACTGCTGAGACCACTTTCTAATACTCTTTGCCTCTTTGGGCACCTCCAGGCTCCATTGGTATTTTGTCAGTCAGGCTTGGGCTATTAAAATAATAATAAAACACATAGCTTGGTCATTGGTTTGGGTTTAAAGACCATTAGAAGAGGGTTCTACTGTGTGCTAGGCCTGGCCCATCATGTTCAACTTGACATGGCCTGCCAAAAAAAAAGGAAAAAAAGAAATACTTGATGGACGGGATTTAAGAAAATTATTCTAATCCAGTTTATTAAATTGATATCAATTTTTTGAGCACACGATTTTTAATAAACTGAATTAAGGATGTATAAGTGGACGGTTATTAACCGTTTTTATAGGTGGTTGGATAAAACCGCTAACCGCATACCCTTATATATATATATATATACTAATAATAATATACTAAACGATATTGTTTTGGTGCATTTGATATATGATTTTTATTTTGAGTTCAATGGAATTGATCTTTATTCACAAAATAATAATAATAATAATATTCTTAAGCTTTGTTACATTTTGAAGCCTTCTAATTATTTAAAAAATAATCAAAACTATCTAAAATAAACCACCAAAAAGAGGCTCAAATGCGGTACGGTTATAAATTTCAATAATTGTTAACCGGCGGTTATTTTAAAATCACTAACCGCTTAAGACAGAGTAGTTACAGTTATGAAAATTTGATAACCGCCTAAGACAATTAGCGGTTAGAGACAATAATCGCTAACCGCAACGGCTAGACTGAATACAAGAATTTTTTTCACTCCGTTTGAAAGAAAACTTTATCAATTTGTAATTGCCCTCAAAATTTAAAAATTGATTATTTTTTTTTGTGTGTTTTTTTTAAGAAGAGAACACAACACGAGTGGTGCAAGAATTGTGTGTAGGCTTAGTCGTACGGAGCAGACTATCAAAATCAAGGCCCAATGGGCTTTAACCCATTGCCTAGATTGATCCACGTGGGCAAATCTAATTGGTTATCAGCATCTTGTTGTTATACGGATGATAAAAGATGATGTGCCATGTTTGCATGTGAATGTTGTCGACATTTTTACCTCATGTTGCTGTATTTCGAATCTGAGCCTCCTTAAAAGTAAATTCGAATATTTTAGTGGGCATCCTAGAAATTTCCAAGCACATCACAAGAATTTTGCATATTCCACTGAAATCATAATTAGGCAGTACAAATTGCATCAAATTATGGGCATCTCAAATATGAGTTCAATTTGAAAAAAATGAGAAGAGAAATCTATTCCACACCCAATTCAAATATTATAATGTATTTATAATCCAATATATCTAATTAAGTTGTAGATTTGTCTTTGGCTAAAGGGTTGTAACCGAGTAAATTCAATGATCGATGGGCATTGCCACGTCAGTATAGTGAAATTGCGGTATAGTATGTAGTATTTCTCATACTTTCTCATCTCTTAGGCATGGGTAATGAACAAAAATTAATGATTTTAATTCTTTAATGTGCACGAGTAAATTAAGAAAAAAAAAAAATCAGATTTATACTCGTCTTGAAATTTTGGAGCTTCCCGTGGGATTGAAATTCAAGTAGTTTAATAAATGGGAGTTGCAGAGCTCACCTGCCTTAAGCAGTTTAAGGTGCAAATAAGCCCTACATACAACTCCACTCGAATTTAGACAACCTAATTTTATGGAATCCCGATCCATTTCATGTGTGTTTTAGAAAATCATCTTTGCAATACTGTTTATTATCATAGTTCATTAAATTTGCAGAAGCTAATTATAGAACTTGAAATATAATTAAGAATAGAACAAATATAAACAAATTAACAGGAAATGAAACGGACAAAAGGAGGCAGAAAATAATTATGAAAAGACAACATGGGGGGAATAGTTTACACAACTTGGTTCAATGCATCAACTATTTAGCTGAACTGTCATCCACACAAAGAGGAATCAACCCAATCTCAACAGGACACGTGGTCCCCAATACCCACCCACTTCCCTTTTGCCACATCATCATGCCCATACAACCCCACTATGCTCCTTTTTTATTTCTATATATATAGCCTTCCAAGCCTCCTCTCCAATTCTAATATCTTAGCCTAGAAAACAAGCACAAATTGTTAAGGATGAATCCTCAACACCTCTCCGGAGAGGGTTCTCTGGCTCAAGAATCAAAGAAAACGGTCGGAGAAAATCTCCGGCTAGCTTACGAGGTGGCCAGAATAGCTGTAGCCAAGAATAGGGTTTGGGAGGGTTGTAGTCTTCCGATTTCGAAAGAAATTGAGAGACGAAGATGGAGCTACCATGCAGAAGACCCCATTAGAACTATGATGTTCTTGGGGTCTTGGAGTCACACTTGAGAAAATGAAACGAAAAATTATGAAAAAATGTCAACAATAGGTATGAATGATGGGTACGTTGGTGATATATGTGAAAAGAAATTGATATGTATTAATCATGAGATTTAATGAAGAAAGTTGTATTGTAAATCGAAGAAAAGTTTGTGTTTGTATGGATATCAATCAAAAATGTTGTCTTCAATGAATCTAAGGAAAGCTTAGATGTATGTGCATGTGTGTGTGGGTGTTTTTGACCAAATGTATTCATTAATCTCAAGTAATTTAATTAATATACTTTGAATTTTTGGCTAAAATGTATTCATTTTACCAACTCCTTAATGATATGGTAGTTCCTGATTTTAATTTAGTAATTTATGTTGATACCACCTCATAAGCAATTACCAAGTTAGTGACATATATATATATATAACTTGTACAAGAAATCATGTTTAACATGGTAAATGTGTTGATTTTATAATGTAAATAAGAAAACAAGAATTGAATTAACGAAGGAAATAAATAGATCTCAAGTCCAAATTTCAAGATATTAGAACGACATTTTCTATGTTATAAAAGAGTTTGTTGAGCACTATATTTTTTGGCCCAAGAAGAAGGCCCAAGAACAAGGAAGGGTCCAATACAAACGGGCCCCCAAGCTCATATCAATCGCCTGACAAAAGAATGGGCCTATTTGGGCTATTTTTTAATAAGAAATCTCTTAATGATTTTTTTAACAAAACACCGTTGTCGATGACCTGATATAAAATTTTATATTTGGTAATTGACTAGTATACGATTATGTAACTTAGATCAAGAATTAAAGTTGATGCATCTAAAGGTGTATATAATGTCAATGGTAATACGCATTTTAAAAGATAAAATAAAATGATTTAATGTACACCGTTAAATGAACTAAATTTAAATCCTGATTATGAAATGAATAACCTTTATTTAATTTGAAATAGAAAGAATTATTGTCAGACATACGTGGGTTGACCATGTTGAGGTGATTTGGGGTTAGAATAATATAAAAAAAGAGAATTGCTACAACGCTGAGTGTTATGCTTAAATTTTTTACAACGCTTGGGTGATTTCAAAATTTCAGAGGCTGATGCCTAGGTTAATAAATCAGTCCGTTCGACAACCCGCTCAATACCCGCTTGTTTAAACTCGATTAGAACTCGAGTCATGACTGTAGAAATCCGTTCAATTATTAGGTGACACATACGTGACTCGCTTAGCAAAATTCAATTAAGGCTCGCAAGCCTA